>QANZ01011582.1:152146-227094 GCA_003254925.1 Chamaecrista fasciculata
GGTCAAATATTAGAGAATGTTGATTATGAACCAAAATTTGATAGAGAAAGTGATCATAAAATGTCACTTGATGATATTATATTGTTGAACATTATGAAAATTGATTATCTCTATATTAATTCATGTTAATTTATGAAAATTGTATTAATATATTAATGTTATAATTGTATTTTGTAATCTAATTATGAATATTTGAATTAAAATTTTATCATATATAGGTTTTTTTATTATTTTTAATTTATTTATTTATCAACGGTCCGACCCCGGTTGGACCCCGGTTGAACCATTGAACCTTGAACCCCTCCTTCGACCGGTTCAATGGCCGGTCCGGTTTTAATAACCTTGATGAGTACACATAAACCAGCCTAATTATTTCCACAAAGTTAGCACTCTGATAATAGAATTTGATGAAATCAATATTTTTTTTTGATTGCATGAAAGAAACGATTACATGAAAGAAAGATAAAACGGTTACAGATGAAATCAATATATTGGATGTATTGAGAAAATTGAGGTATTATTAAAATTTTAATTGGTTCATACGGGTGCAAAATTATGTAATTGATAACTCAATGGTTAATTAAATTAATTGAATAAAATAATTTTATAATAATATGCTCCATCAGAGGTGGGGTGAATATCAAATTTTAGAGTTTTTAAAGAGCTTTATACATCGCAATTCATTTCTATCTCAATTTAATTTATTTTTGGCCAAAGTCTTATTTTGGTCCTCCAGTTATGTTCAATGTTCCAAATTGGTCCCTCAGTTATTTTTCGTTCCATATTGGTCCTTCAGTTATGCTTAGTGTTCCAAATTGGTCCCTCAGTTTTTCAAAATTTGACACAGTTGGTCTCTCCAACGTTTTTCATCTATTTTTCCGTTTAAAAAAAGAAAAAATTGATTTTTAACTCCTAAAAATTTGAATTTTTTACATTAAGTACTTTTTTCTCTATAATAGAATCAAAATGTAAGAAAGAAGAAATAACTGAGGGATTTTAGTTTATTTCAAAAAAAAAAAAATTCTCTCTCTCTCTCTCTCTCGAACTGGTCTCTCTCCATCGCCGCCCTTGCTGTTCTCGTCTTCGGATCTGATAATCCACGAAACATCGCACATTGCTCCAAATACAGCTGTGATTTCTCCGATTCGGGGCAATTCTCAATCCTTCGATAGAAATCCGCAAGCGTCTCGACGAAGTCAACGGATTTGAGACAAGGTTCGATTTGTGGTTCACTAGAAAGCATCTTAGCCACAGTCATGAAGTCCATATTCTCCAACTGCCGATACCTCTCATCTCCAGTAACCTGGCTTTTCGTCGTCGTGGGGAGATTGGTGGAACCGGAACCGTTTTTAGGGTTGCTGCAAAATGACGAGGTTCGAAGAAGCTTGAATGGTTCCGAGAATCGGACACACCTCCTTCGAGCACGAANTGGAAAACTGAGGGACTAATATGAAACGAAAAATAACTGAGGGACCAATTTGAAACACTAAGCATAACTGAAGGACCAATATGGAACAAAAAATAATCGATAGACCAATTTAGAACATTGAGCATAATTGGGGAACCAAAATAAGACTTTGGCCTTTATTTTTTCTTATATTCTTTAACTTCCATATTGTGAATTTATAAATATTAATTTATTTTTTATGATCTATAAAAGTGTGAATACTTGTTTGAACTTTAAGTTTGTTTGATCCTACATTATATTAATGTCTAGGTACTTTGAAAGTGGTATACTTAGAGCTGTCAAAATAGTCTGGTCGAACTTTAAATTTGTTTGATCCTACATTATTTTGGGTAAGCCCTAAGGCTTAAGGGGCCTTTAATATTTTGTTTTCAAATTTTGTTTAAGAAATATAATTAAAAATTCAATTACAAGTTATAATGGCAGACATCGCAATATAATATTTTTTTAATATTCTTAGAATTACATAAAAAGATAATTAATATGAGAATATAAATAAATAAAAATGTTATATTTTACAGTATTATTTATCATTCAGTTATCTATCATTATATAATGTTGTTTATTTTTTTAAAAAAAATTATTTTTTGACTAAATATTTATCTTTATTTATACTTAAAATGTATATAAAATGTTAAGCAAATTGAACTTAAATCATTATTTTTTAAAAATAAATAATTAGAGCTGAACCTAACCTTGTTAGGCACTACTTTACAATGTGCTGGGTTAAAAAAATCCCAATATTATGTGCTGGGTTAAAAAAAAATCCCAATATTATTAATTTTTTTAAAACTACAAAGATAAAACAGTTGTGCCCTCCCAACAATGTCGACTCTAAGGATTGAACCTGAGTACTCTCAGGTAGGATGTAGCTCGCCAACCACTACACCAAATATTTGTTGGTCCCAACTCTAAATATTTAATAGGACTTACAAGTTTTTTTTTTTTGGTTCTAAATAGGACTTATGAGCTGACTCATAGAATCTAACTCATTTTGATACCGCAGCATACTTCGGCATTTTTGCTTCAAAGCTAGATAAAGGAAGGCTTCTGTTAAATTCTCCCAACAATTAAGGGTCTTTTGGGAGTAAGTTAATTTTAATCCAATCTCATCCAAATGGATGGGATGAAATTATTTTTTAATTGGATGAGATGAGATGATGTATAATGTATTGGTGTTTGGGTGATTTTAGTGATAATGATGTTAAATAGGGTGTGAAATTATATAAAAGGGTATGTAATGATTGTGGTTGGTAGAAATAAGTTTATGGATTTTTGTAATTTGTATAGGGGTAGAAATGGTAGGAAATAATGAGATGAGATGGAGATAATGAGATGAGATGGTAGGTGTTTGGTTGTGTTTTGATTGAAATAATATTGAGATGAGATGATATTGGGAAGTGTGATATAGTATTGGAAATTGTGAGGATGAGAAAATTTTGGATTGAGGGTTAGGGGTCAATCCAAATCCAAGTGGATGAGATTATGGGCCAAAATGAAAATAATATTGGAATTATTTTTTGACATACAATTTGGTCCATAAATTCGAACTATTCCAATTAATCAATCTTTAACATGTGTAAATGATAATTCGGGCCTTGTAGAAAACCCCAATCATTAATAATGGGGTCTATTTATGAAATTGAACAACAAAAAAATAACAAATAATAGTTTGAGGACCAAATAGCAAATTACAAAACAACACTAAATTCTAATAAAATGTGTGGTGAAAGGTTCATTTTGGTCCTAAATGTATGGCCTAATATTCATGACCCAGCATTACTCTTTCTAGGGGTGTTCATGGACCCAGCCCAACCCGGCGTACCCCCAATTTTTTTTTTGTTTTTTTTTTACTTTTTATTATACTATTTTTATATTTTATACTACTAAATATTTTTTTAATTGTAAGAAATACATATCTATTATTATTTTTATCAATTGTATATTAAAAATATACATAAAATATATATTTAATCTTAATTAAATCAACATTTTTTTAACAATTAAGTCAAATTAAATGTCTTTATTGATAAAAACATCATTAAATTGATTCAAAATTAATTTTTTTACCAATATATATAAGTTAAAATATATATAGAATAAATAAAAAAAAATTTTAAAAAAAAATTTTTTTGGCCCGGCCGGACCCTGGTGACCCGGCCCAGCCCGGGTCTCGGGCCAGCCGTGGACCCGGCCCGTGAACACCCCTAACTATTTCTATAATAATATAAGAGACAAGCATGATTGAAGAATGAGAAATATTACAACTAAAAAAATAATAATATTATAAATTTTTTGTTTAATTAAATTAATATAAATTCTATATATATATATAAAAATAAGAGTGTGTGTTGGGTGTGTGAAAGAGAGAGAGAGAGAAGTGTATATGTGTGTGTGAGAGAGAGAAAGAGAAAAAGTGTGTGAGTGGAAAAGATAAAAAAATGATGAGAAATGATAGATAGAGAGAGAAAATTATAAGTGTAATAAATGAGGGTATATAAAATTACTATTTTTTCTAGTTCTCATTTTTATATTTGTATTAAAGTATAGGTAATTATAGGTGTGTAAGTAAGGATAGATTAGTAATTGTAAGAGAAAATGAGATGATGTTGTGAATGAGATGATGATGTGGATGAGATGAGATGAGATGGAGGTTCCAAAAAACACCCAACTAGTACTGTTTATCCAATTCTAGGATGAGAATAAGATTGAATGAGATGGGATTAGAATTATTGGCTCCCCAAAGATACCCTAAATCCTTCAACCAATGTTATCTTTCGAAAAATTGGGCTAGGTTTAAGGTTGGGCTGAGTTATATAGTGGGTCTCGGAGTTTATCACCTTGTGTCCAACCCAATTTAAGAAATACCTCCTATAATTTTATTATTGTTATATGTTATTCCTTTTCTTATATATAAATAATAAATAATAAATTGTTTCATATGACTTTTTTTTTGGCCGAAGTATTTCATATGACTTAGATATATATATATATATATATTTGTAATTATTTTTAATTGATTATAGATTAAAAATATATAAAGCATAAATTTAATCTTAATTAAGTTTATTATTTAAGGGTAAATAAGTTAAGTTTACCTTTAATTGATATAAAATTTATCATATGTATAGATAACTGTTATTTTGTTAATATAAATAATTTTTTAAAAAAAATGAAATATTGGTCTAAATTATATTTTTTTTTTTATTTTAGATGGTGCAAATTGTTTAGACCAAATTGTTAATATAAACAATTAAAAATGAAATATACTTTTGGCACGATAATTTTAGTTTAATCAGATGGTGCAAATTGATAGTATATTTCTCTTTATTTGAAATAAACTTTATATTACCGGGACTTAGTATTGTTAGTGCTTCTATTAAGGGTGTTTAAAATCGAACCAATCAATGTGACCAAACCAAATCAAATCGAACTGAAGCAAAATTCATCAATGAGCAGTTTAGTTTGGTTAAAAATGCATTAAAACTGAATGGTTTGATTTGATTACCAATTTAGACATACAATTAACCGAACTGACTGCTAATATTTATATTGTGTTATATGTGATTACATTTAATAAAAAACCATTCAGTTGCACATTGTGACTATATTGTGTTATATGTGACTGCTAATACAAAATTCTTGCTATTTTTACTTATATTGTGTTATATGTGATTACATTTAATAAAAAAAATTTATTAATTTTTTTATCATCATTTGATTTTATCATAATTTTTATTATGTTATCTTATTGAATCATAAAAGTTTTTTTTATCTTGGACAACAACTAACTACTATTCTTCGTCATACAATTTTATCCTCTCAAATCCCTAATTTTATTTGTCATTTTTTTATCTATTCTATAAATAAGACTTATTAATTACTCCAAAATACTATTTTTTCTTTCTAATTTTATAATTAATTAATAAAAACAATTAATAAGTTTGTTAACTGACTGCCCAAACCACCTAAATTGCCTATTTATTGATTTGGTTTAGTTAAACAAATTATTTTTAATTATTTGATGAAGAATTACTTTAAACCGATATGAGCCATTCAGTTAAATTTTTGTTCATGATCACTTAAACCGTCCAATGTCTAATCTCTATAAATAAAATGGACACGAATGTGGGTGAGTGATTCTTTTATAATAAATTTGCTTGTTTTGGAAAGTAGAAAGTGTTTTAGTCAATATTATAATTTTGTTTGTAGACAAAAGATTAATCATATATTTATATTCTTGCAAGCTATTAAATATACTCCTTCAACCGCAAAAAAGTATATGACTTCAAATCTCCAGCTTACCAAAATATCACATAAAAATGACACAAATTTTTGCATAACACTCAACAATTGTTTGCAACTCCAGTGATAACAAATATAGTCAAAATTTTGTAATGTAATCAATCTAACATAGTAAGAATTTAAATTTAAAACAAGAAAAGAACTTATAATGATCAATCATAACTTTACTGTTCTATTAATTTAAGGGTAAATTATAGAGGTTTTTGTAATTTGGTCCATTTACGGTTAGAGTTTCTGTGGTTTAAAAAATGACAATAAGGGTCTGTGGTTTGTTTCGTTAACAAAAAGGGTCACATGAAGTATTTTTCATCCACAACTAACGGAATTAAGACAATGTGCAGCTCACGTGACCCGTTTTCACATACTCAATTCTTAATTTCTCCTCCATTGTGCAAAAATTTGAACCCTATCTCCACATTATTGTGAACCCTAACTCTCATTCTTGCCATTTTCTTCCATTCTCGAACTCTAATCTTCAGAAATTAAGGTTTGGGTATGTGAAAATGAGTCATATCAGTTGCACATTGTCCTAATTCCGTTAGTTTTGGATGACAAATACTTCCTGAAACACTTTTTGTTAACGGAGCAAACCATAAACCTTTATTTGTTACTTTTTAAACTACATAGACCCTTTTTGTAAATAGCCAACTACATGAACTTTTAGTAATTTACTCCCTATTTAATTTATGAGAAAACGAGAAGGATAGACGTTGGGGTCTTGAAGATATATATATAATGAAGATGTGCCAAAAGATATATAGATCTGATTGAAGTTTAGGTGGATAAGTTATTGTATGAAATATCAATACCATGCATATGCTCCAATGTCAAAAGTCAAAAAGATGATGAGAATATGTAGACAGATATACATACATCAAATATACAGGTGGCACTCATTTAATAAAAGTTAAAACTTGTTACTAAATTAAGGCATTTTCCCATTAATGTTTTTATTTTGTTCTATGTTTTGGAAAAAAAAAATAGTTTCTAAAAGATTACGACATATTTATAATATATTACATAATTATATACTTTGTTTTGTGTTAAAAACTTAAAATAGACATATAAATTACATTAGGAAAGTGAATAACTGAATATATGTATATATATATATATTATATTGCTTACTCAATGTTTGAAATTTTGTCTAGATTAATCTACATATTATCACGTACTTAATTATGGTGAAGGAAAATCGTTTAATAGAAGTGACTGTGTATTCACAAGATTAACTTAAAATCTTACTTAAACAATATCAGATTATAAATCAATTGGATTAACCTTGTTAGTTGTTGCTCTATACTTATGACAGAATTAAAAAAAAAAAATCGAGTCCATGTGGTGTTAGGTAATATTATGCAGTAATATGGCCGAATACCTACCTAATTAATCCAAATAGCTGCCAACTAATTTTCGGTGTCAATTTTTGTTTTTTTGGGACACAATTTTGGTAGAAAACTAATTTTTCCTGTGTGTGTTGTCAAATGTCAATGAGCAAGATAGAGTTAACTAAGGACCAAATAGTTAACTACATATATCATAAAATTTATTATTTGATCTTTAAATATATATTAAGTTAACTAATTTTTAAATACTTAAAATATATGACTTAATCTTTAAATGGTTATAATTGTCAACGATTAATCAAATTTAGAGACCAAAAAATAAATATTTAAAATAAATTTAAGAACTAAAAATTAAAAAATTAATTCCAATTTAAAAATTAAATTATTACTAAGGACCAAATAGTTGACGATTAGAATCTTTCAGAGGTCAAACTATATATTTCTTTTTTTTATATAAAAAAAACTATATATTCAAATTATTTTAAAATTAATTAATTAATTCGTCATAAAATTGACCAAAATGAAAAATATTAGAGATAAAATTAACAACAAGAAAAGATTGAGAACGAAATTAACAGTTGTCTATAAGGTTTGAGAATAAAATTAGTGTTTTTTTTTTTTTTTGGTAAATTTTCTCCAACATAGCCCATTTGGGTCTAAAGTCTAAACACAGAAGAGCTGTAATTTTCAGTTTTTGGGCAAAACCCATAAGTCCATAACCACTGACGTGTGAAACCTATCTATTAGGTAGAAATACTGACGTCTCACTCTACCTAAAGATTAATCTCTTGATGCTCTTCAAACAAGGTTAAAAGATTATTTTGATCCTAAATGTACGTCTTAATGTTCATTTTGGTCTATTATGTTTTAAAATATTCAAATTAGTCCTAAATATTTGCAAAACATTTCATTTTGGTCCCAAACTAATGAATATCACTTGTTTCAATTTCAAACATGATGAGTTGAGAGCTACGTATTTTTTCGAAGAGTACTTTCTCTATCCATTGTAGTGTCAATAAAAGAGGTCAAATTGATCCTAAAAATAGATCGTTTGTTTCATGGTCAAATAAGAAAAGTTAATCATATCTCTCCTGTCTCAAATTCAAATTTGATGAATTCCTCTTAACTAGTTCTTTGAACTTGAAATGAGAGGCGAGAAAAATATGATCAAATTCAAAAGTTTAGGATCAAAATGAAATATTTTACCAATATTTAGGACTACAATAAATCATTTTGCCAATTTAATTTGAACATTTTAAAACATAATGGATCAAAATAAATATTAGGACATACATCTAGGACAAAAAAAACACCCAATAAACCCTTCAAGGAATGGGTGAAACTTGAAAGTGTGAAACCGTCAAACATATATTGGACTATGTGTGACGCTGACGCAAACTTTAATCTTTGTAACATATTACCGTTGTACTAAAAAAACAATCTTTGTAACATTCCCAAAACAAAAACAAAAAGTGGCAACGGGTTCTCCCCAATTTCTCAATCTCACCGTATAATTAATTAACCATCTTCTTACACCCTTAAAAAAAACAAAAAACGAAACCTACTTCCTGTTCTTTCTTGATCTTGAATCTACTTCATGCTCTTTGACCTCTGATTTTGCTGCAATACGGCTTCTGATTGAAGCATCGTCGACCCCACGATACTTTGCTTCCTTTTGATAACTTCGAAGAATTCAGGGGAGAAGCAAATGCTGGAATGAAAGCCAATCTTTGTGGTATGAACGCTTTTCTTACTCTTTTCGACTCTGATTTCTTTATTGTTCCTTAAAGGCGGATTTGGGAAGAAACCCAAAATTGAATTTTTCTTCTTTTTTCTCTAAAATCGAGATGGGGTGGGATGAAAGGACCCAATTGTTGAGATCCTTTAATTGTAATGGTGACTTTGTTGAAGAGTGGTGTTTTTTGGGTCGTGACAGATCGGTCTTGCTAAACAAAGTTTTTGGCTTAGATTTCTGATTCTGAAACTATTTTGATCAGTGTAAGTTAGAATTATACATTTTTCATGCTTATGATTAATTTACTATGAATCTACCTGTATGCTTGTTTACTGATTGAGAACATGTTATGTCAAATTTGCAGGAAAATGGCAACTTTAGTTGAGCCACCAAATAAAATTAGGCCAAAGGGGAAACATTACTACACCATATGGCAGACATTGTTTGAGATTGATACAAAGTACGTTTTAATAAAACCCATTGGCCGAGGAGCATATGGTGTAGTGTGTTCCTCCATCAACAGAGAAACCAATGAGAAAGTTGCAATTAAGAAGATTGGTAATATATTTGAGAATCGCATTGATGCATTGAGAACACTACGGGAGTTGAAGCTGCTAAGACATATTAGGCACGAGAATGTGATTGCTTTGAAGGATGTTATGTTGCCTGTTCACAGAACAAGTTTTAAGGATGTGTATTTAGTTTATGAGCTCATGGATACAGATCTTCATCAAATTATAAAGTCCTCGCAGCCTCTTTCCGGTGATCATTGCAAATATTTTTTATTTCAGGTACCAAGCTCACTCTCATGTAGTGTGCTATGATATGGTGGTCATTTCTTAGCTTTTCTTCCTGTACTTTTATGATGATTGTGGTATTTAGTGTTTCAAGAAATGCATGACATATATAGCTTTGGTATTGTTAAAGTGAGTTTAGCATTAAATGTCCTCTCATGAATTCTTATACCAAGCAATTGGTGGGTACAGAAGTGCCAAGAGCATTCATGTGTGGCTTTTTGTTCACTGATTTGTATTTATGTTGGCTCTTATGCAAATGATTCAATGTTGTAGTTTCATGGTTTTACATATAAATAAATAGCAAGCGGGTGTAATTTATCTACTCAAAGATAGATATTGCCATTTTACTTGCAAATCCTTCTATTGTTGTTGAGGTAGAATATCAGAAGTCAGAACATTAATGCTCCTTTGTGTATATACTATATAACTATATGTCATATCGTTTTGGTTTGAATAACTGACTATGTTTGGTACTGTAAATGATGTTAGTGACTATGTTTTGGTTTGTTTTTGAAAGATGAGTGCATGCATTTCTAACAATAAGTGCATCATTTTTTTTATTTATTTGATACACAAGCTCACGTCAAACCATCTTTTTCCTATTCATGATCGGAACACTGGCCATATTCCTGCTCTAGTGTGAAGAAAAGAAAAAATAAATGTAAAGACAATTGTAAATATTTTTTTGTGGTATAGCTGAATACCTCCTATCACAATTGAGGATTTCCAATTAGTGTCAATAAAGCTCTTTAAAAGCATCCTTGAATAAAATTCAATATCAACCCAAAAGGGTAAAAGAAAACCAATTGTCTTGTTTTGAGATCCTTCACTTTTGTAAGAATTGGGTATTCTGTAGCATTCATGGTATAGGAAATGGAGCCATAGAGGCAGGTGGGGATTTTTAAGCAAGCAGAAAAGGGATGGATGAAAAAAAAAAAACGATAAAACTTCTTATTAGAGATTGTTGATTGTCATGCACCTCTTCTCTACATCTTAATCTGCATTCAATGCAATGTTGATTGGCATTGGGAATAATATTTTCTGTTAATTTTCTCTTGTTTAACTGTCTTAATCATTTTGTGCTCAAGACTAATAATATAAACAATCATTTTAGCTTCTTAGAGGTCTTAAATATCTGCACTCTGCAAATATCCTTCATCGCGACTTGAAGCCTGGAAATCTGCTCGTCAATGCCAATTGCGATTTGAAGATATGTGATTTCGGACTCGCACGAACCAATGGAGGTGATGGCCAGTTCATGACAGAGTATGTTGTCACTCGCTGGTATCGTGCCCCGGAGCTCCTATTATGCTGCGAAAATTATGGAACCTCTATCGATGTGTGGTCTGTAGGATGCATTTTTGCTGAGATTCTTGGTAGAAAGCCTATCTTTCCTGGAACTGAGTGCCTCAACCAGTTGAAACTAATTATAAGTGTTCTTGGAAGCCAGTATGATTCTGATATTGAGTTTATTGATAATCCAAAGGCCAGGAGGTATATAAAATCACTTCCCTATACAAGGGGCATACACTTGTCTCAGTTATTCCCACAAGCAGATCCATTAGCCATAGATTTGTTGCAGAAAATGCTTGTGTTTGATCCAACCAAGAGAATTACTATCACAGAAGCATTGCAACACCCATATATGGCAGGCCTGTATGATCCAAGGTCTAATCCTCCTGCTCAGGTTCCAATCAATCTTGACATAGATGAAAGTTGGGGTGAACATATGATTAGGGAAATGATGTGGAATGAAATGCTCCACTATCATCCTGAAGCTGCTTCTGCCAATGCAGAGAATAGGTGATTCTTCCAAGGCTTATTGTGTTTTCATTATAGGCAAAAGTATCCTTTTGGTCCCCAAATCTTACATCAATTGTCAATTTCGTCCCCAACTTTTTTACGGTAAATTTCGTCCTCAATGTTTACATTTTGGTCAATTTTATTCTTTGACTAACATTTTTCAATAAATTGGGGACGGAATTGATAGTTAGTGTAAAGTTTGAGGACCAAAATGTTGCTTTTACCTTCATTATATAGTTTAGATCTAGAAGAGTTCTATTTTTAATATGGAGAAACTGTCATTGGGAGGACTTTTGTTACAATATATTGTACTTGCCTTAAGATGTGTCAACTTTTATTTTCTTGCTTTGAAGCCCATGGCACCTTGTAACTTGTAAATAGCCATGATACTATCTTTGCCTGCTAATTGCTATCATACTTCTATAATTCAATATTGTGATGAACAGTTTGTGTTTAGATAAGAATCTAGAGACATGAGAAAGGCGACTAGGAAGATAAGGCAAAACAAAAAGAAAGCAGCCTTCTTTTCTTTCTTATTACGAAAGTCTAAAACACGTTTATATTAGGAAAATGTTAATTTATAAAAGCTAATATAAAACCATTACCACACTTGAAAAGTTTCTAGCACATTAACTGAGTTTTTCAGTGTCTATATGTTAAGCACTTATCCAATTAAGTGGATTTCCTAGGAAAGTAATTGGTCAAACACAAGAGGGCAGAGGCAAAGCAGCAGCCGTCTGGTTTCATTTGTGACAAATCAATTCAACACGTGAAAAGAATTTGGATTCTTTTTTTGGTCAAAGGCTCAAATTAGTCCCTCATGTATGAAGTAGATTTCAAATTTGTCTCTTATATTTCATTTGTTTCAGATTGGTCCGACATGTTTTCATATTGTTTTAGTTTGGTCCCAAAAAAATTGAATGTGTTCATATCTCTTTTATTTCAAACTCAAATGTGACGAATCCAGAGCTACAAGTTTTCTTTAACGAGCACTTTAAGACCATCAATAAATGAGGTCAAATCGAGTCATAAAAGTGGATAATTCGTTTCGTGGTCAAATAAGTGAAATTAGTCATATCTTTCCCGTTTCTAGTCCGAATGCGACGAACTCGAAACTATGTGCTAACTCTTGAAGAGTTTTATCTTTGCTCAGTTAAGATAGCTAGCAAATGAGGTGAAATCGCATCTCGAAAGCATATTTGTGACTAATTTGAGACTTTGGCCTTATTTTTTAAACCAAGTATCCATCATCAAGAATAATAACTAATTCCTTAAGGTTGGCCATAATGCTTTCCATATCCAAAAATGAAATTCTAACCCTATTACTTAATTGAGAGATCAAGTGAGGACCCACCAAACCACACTCATAATTCATAAAGCATTTGGATGTTTGATGAAGACAAATAGAGTCAATTTGTGATAGTAAGTTGCGTGGTAAGGATTGTAACATGAAAGAAGAAATGTATTAAAATATATGTAAAGTACGTGAAGAACAACACAAAATTGATGAGAACCAGCTGGTTTTGACAAATGACAAGCCTGTCATTTGTGAGGAACAACACAAAACTAAAAGACGTGGTTTTCAATTTCATTTACTTTTGTGGCATTAAAAAATTAAGCACCAACCAACCAACACAAACAACTGGGTACCCACATGGTTTTTGTAGTACTTATCTCCATTCCAATTCCAATTTCAGAGCAACATGGTCAAGCCGTACAAATACATAGATTGATATTTTAATAATATCTGACTCTTTCTGCGTTGTTTCCTTCCCAACAACTCTTTCTGTATAATCTATGTTCTTGTTGAAGATTAAACGCACCAAGACACTTTCTCAATATTGTGGGGGCTTAAATTGTCTATAAATTCCACCATCCAATCCTTCTCAAAATCTCTTTCCTTTCTCATATCATCCTCCTCCTTCAAATTTGTTATTCTCTCTGCTTTCTTTTGTGCCTTTTTCTTATCTGTTTATCAGCCCACAGTCTCTGATATTCTTTAACTCCATCTTCGGCTTTATTTGACTCTAAAGCTCTGGAATATAAATTCTCTGTCCATATATATATACCCTTAATTATCTTCTTCTAGCCTCTACACTGCAATTTCCATATATATCCATCTCCTTCCCTTTCTTGCTCTTACTTGCTCAACTTAATTTGGTGCTTAGAGATACTTCATCATCAATATCTATCTCCTCTAATCTGTGAATCTGCCTTCTCTAGCTTTATGATAAAATCCACTCACATGGTGGAACTCCAATCTTTCTCTGTTGTTTTCCTTTACTGGTTCTACGTTTTCTCATTGACCACATCCCGTTCCTTTCCTAACCTATCATAAACCTTCTTTGTAGCTTAGTTTCTTTCATTGCTATCATTGATTGATATTGATAAGTCATTCCCTAACCACTTGGTCTGTTATAACCACTTTAACTAACTTAACTATCTCGCAGCCTCCTTCCTCTTATTGATTAAGCATCAGAGTGACTAAGGGGGACTCAAACTTGCTAAGCAACAACTAGCTAGAAGATAGTTGTGTGTTATTGATTACATAGCTTAGTTTGAAACATAAAGAAAGAAAAGAAAAGACATGGCCTCTCCTAGTGGTAGTGGTAATAGCAGCAGCTATCTTCAAAACTCTGGCTCTGATGGAGATGTGCAGCAGCATATTATGGATGAAAGGAAGAGGAAAAGAATGGTTTCCAATCGCGAATCGGCGCGTCGTTCCCGGATTAAGAAACAGCAACATCTGGATGATCTGATTACCCAAATGGATCAGCTCAAGAAGGAGAACAACCATATCATCACAAGCATCAACATGAGCACCAAGCTCTACTTAGAAATTGAAGCAGAGAATGCAATTCTCAGGGCTCAAATGGCAGAGTTAAGCAACAGATTGTGCTCTCTCAACGACATCATTCATTTAATAGACTCTAGGAATTATCTCTTTGATGACATTGGAGACACACAAATTAATAATGATTTGGGGTTCATCAACCCATGGAATTCTGTGTCTCTGAATCAACCAATCATGGCCTCTGCTGACATGTTAATGTATTGATGAATTTTCATCTCTCATAAATTTATTTTGCTTTTCTTTGTTGTCATTCGATTCTTTGAGTGCTCCTTATGTTATGGTAATGAACAATGACTACCAAATTGTAGAATCTTATTTCTTACGCCTAGAACTGTGATTTGTTTGACACTTGAAATTATTTCAGAACAAATATATTTTGTGATTTCATAGCTGTCACCCAAGCATTAATTATTGTCTGACTTCATGTCTTATGATTAAGACTGCGTTCGTCCATATAAATACAATCTACTATGTTGTGAAGAGCAATATTTTCAGGCAAAATTGTACTAAACTTACAGCATTTTCAGGAAAAAATGTGAGCGACAAAGTATGTTGGCCTTGAAGAAGAATCACCTTGACCTTGAGAAAATCATACATAAAGCATCTTCAAGGCGAAAACTAGAGATAGAGAGCTAATATAATAATATTTATGCAAGAGTCACCACCAAAAAAAAGGGGTGTTGCAGAATCATCACAATTCCATGTGACAGTTTTTTGTGATATTGGAAGTCTTAAAGAAAACTGTTGCAAAACCAGGGATTTGCGACGGTTATTTCAACCCATTGATGGTTGACAAACCGTTGCAATCACATATATTTGTTCAGTTATTTAACTGTAACAAAACCAAGGTTTGCTATCGATATTTAACCGTCACAAATAGGCATTTTTGTGACAATTTTTAACTGTCACAAATGTATGTCCAAAATCAATAAATTTTACAACAATTTGTTTTTTTTATCAAGAAAATAGAAATTTATTAAACATGCTTAAAAGCAATTACATCAGAAATACAGGGAGGTAAATCCTCTAACCAAACCTCAGTCTGATAAAGAGAGAGAGTGCTTTGCCAATCTATGGGCAGCCTCATTACAAATTCTTCTACACCAAACTAAATCACAAGAAACAAATTGATTTTTCAAATGAAAAATATTTCCCATGACAGTTCCAAACAAAGATAGGTCAGTAGTAGTATTGAGATTATAATTTGATACCTTTTGACAATCAAACTCCACTACTATTTTGTAACACCATAAATCTAGAGCAAACTTCATACCAAATTCCACAGCTATAGCCTCTAATAAATCAGGAGCTAACCTGGCATGAATTCTTTTGGCAGTTTCTTCTAAAATCTCTGATCACACAACTAATACCCCTTCCAGTATCATTGGTAGCACCATCAACATTCACTTTGAAAATTCCGACAGGGGGAGGCAACCAACTATGCACGGCGGGGGAGGGTAAAGTGCCAGAACTAACTTGGTTAAGACTGTCTAAGCCACTCTTGGCAATTAGACAATCATTCCACAATAGGTCCCAGGGCTTCAAATTGGCAGCAGGTTGGAGTCTCAACTGGTTCCTTCTCTCCCATAATTTATATGCAATCACAGTAAAAAGATGAAAATCTTTTTCATTCCATTGAGTAAAAAGCAAGACTCAACCACTCCAGGAAAGTATAATCAGTGTCGGACTCCTGCACAAAAGAAATACTAGCACAGTTTCAAAAAGTGGATAGAGAAGGGCATGAGACAACCGCATGGAGAACTGTCTCATCTTCCAAATTGCACACAGGGCAAGTTGGTGAAGTGTCAATTCCTCTATAATTTAATCATTGCAAAGCCTAATTTATAAGTTCTAACATTTATGAACCTGTTTTTTACTCCTATTTTCACAAATCTTATAAATTTTCAATACAAACAGTTAAAATAACCCAATCCACACATTCAAAACAAGACAAAAATTAAAATCCATTTTATATTTAAATAATTTTACTCATACATTAATCGAGCCAAATTATTAATCGAGTCAAATTAGATTGCAAATCCATAAAACAAAATTATACATAATTCACATCTAATGAATTTCAATTATACATAATAAATATCTATCCTGATTTGTTGGGCCACCACTTTCGCTTGGTGCGCTTCCTTGACTTGGTCATAGTAGTGATTATTCCTGAAAAATAAATATTTTATTAATTATAAATAGCTTCTTAAATATGAAATTGAGATTACCCTCCGATTCAAGCAGCTGCAATAGTCTCAGGTGATAGATTATCGATCAATCACCGCAATAGGTCTTTGAGTTGGTCCACTTCATTATCCAAGTTAGAGATATGACCACATTACTTCCATCTTAGCAGAGTTATTCTCTAATGTTGACCCTATATTAGAAGCACGACCAAATATTGTGTTGGGCAAGCCCCTAAACCCAACCCACGAACTCGACTAGGGTGCTCTCTACTGTCTAAAGCTTGTGCCAATAAATATGTGGTCGAAATTGTTGGAGATTATGGAGCAAAACGCAGTGGAAAAGGTAAAATTAAAATTTTTATAATCTCCTCCAAAGGATCCACTACTTGTGTTTATACCAGAGAGAAAAAGACGTTTACCTAAATCAGACGGTTGCATTGAAAAACGCAATTCCAAGAAGTCCACAGACTCGTGTCCTTCCTCTGCCGGTGATCCACACGAACAGTTTGGCAGATACTCAGGTGCTAGCCTCCAATCTCTTCTCCAAGAGATTCTAGGAACCGATCTACAATCTTGGAATTCCAAGAACACTTCTTGAAATATCCAAGAACAAGTGGCGCAGTACCAAGAACGAACTTCTTGGCCACTCACTCTAGGGTTTTTAGCCTCTCTCTCTTCCTCACACACAAATTGCCTCTAAAACCCTAAGTTTAGGGTTAGTCGAACTCTCCCTATTTTCCTCTCGGGTTATGCGACTTTCCTTCTTCTCTCTTCTCTCCATGGTTTAGGCGACTTGTGTGGTTTATAAAGAGTCTCCACTCATTAAATTAGAGAATCACAAAATCTTGATTATAAAATTACACTAATATTATAATTCAAGATTAAGATGCAATCTTTATTTAAATTTCAAGATCATATTTTGAAATCCAGAATGCACACTTCCCATTGGTTGGAATGAGTCAAGAGGATTTGAATTCTTAATTAAAATATTACATTAATATCTTAACTTAAAATTCAAAATGCATTCTTGAAATTCAAAATGCAAGATCAAATCTTGCATTTGAATCTTGAAGAATGCGCCCCCCCTATATTAGTTTTATAGGAATTTAATAAATAAGATAACAATCCCAACTCTTAGGAAGTTATAACCAACTTATTAATATCCTTAACAAATTGAATTAAAATATTACCCTAATATCTTAATTCAAATTCAAATCTTGAATTCAAATTTAAATCCTGAATTCCAAATAACAAAATCATATTTCATTAATCAAATACAAGGGTGAGGCGCCACCCTCCTCTTGTTATCCAATATTAGAGAATTTAATAAATCAAGGCCAAAGTCCTATTTTGGTTCCTCTGTTATGCTCATTGTTCCAAATAGGTCCCTCAGTTATTTTTTGTTCCATATTGGTCCCTCATTTATCTAAAACTTGTCAAATTTGGTCCCTCTAACGTTTTCCATCTATTTTTCCGTTAAAAAAAGAGGAAAAATAAACTTTCATCCTCAAAAGTTTTATTTTCTTATCTCTTTCTCTGTCACTGCCCTATTTTTCTCTTTTTCTTTTTATAATAGAATTAAAACGTAAGAAAATTCATAATTCCAACATCATTTGGGACAAATACTCCTGTAAAACCTTCGATTGCATCAATTGCTTAAACCCAATTTAGGGTTCGATTCATCTCGCGAGGTCATGAGATTCACGAGCCACCACAAGTCGGAATTGGATCTCCAGATTGCCCTGTTCTTGCAGATTGCAAAATCGGCAAATTCTGTTATTCAGTTAGGAATTGATATTGGTGGAGGAATTGGGACTTTTGCTTATTTTGGAAAACCCTTTTCTGTAGTGTGTCTTCTTGTCTTACTGAGATATATACATGCAATTAATTATTACTCGAAACCGAAATTGCTTTGTGGGTGTTTTTCTTCTAGTTGCTTCCTTAAACAACCCTTTTTTTCCTTTCGTTTTATTCAATTCAAGCAGCAAGAAAAAAAAACCCAATTCTGGGCTTTCTAATATTATGCTTTTTTTTCTGAGACTCCCTTCCTAATTGCTAGCTCTGAATTTGTTGAAAGTTGAAACCTTTTTCTCTTACTTGCTTACTTACAGATTTTATTTCATATATATTGGGTTTTAACTATTTCTAATCGTTATTCTTATAGGTAGGTCAAAGATTTTGATACTATAATCTAAATCAGAATGGTACGTTTTAAACTTGAGAAATATTTTGGAGGATTCGATCCATAAAATTGCCGATGGCCACAGTCACAGATAGAGAATTGAGGGAGATTTTGGAATTGAAAAGTTCAGGAGTTCTGGGTTTTCAGTGGGAAATTGACCGGAAAAAATGGTGGATGAGAGAGGGAGAGATTTTGTGTTTTTGGGCAAATTTACTTAAAATTTTAATTTACTTTATTTTCTTACGTTTTGATCCTATTATAAAAAGAAAAGGACCTTAATATAAAAAAATGAAACTTTTAGAGATGAAAGTTTATTTTTCCTCTTTTTTTAACAGAAAAATGGATAGAAAACGTTGGAGGGACTAATTTTGACAAGTTTTGGATAACTGAGGGACCAATATGGAACGAAAAATCACCGAGGGACCTATTTGGAAAGAGAAGCATAACAGAGGGATCAAAATAAGACTTTGGCCATAAATCAATAATCCCCTAACTCTTAGGAGACTTAGTCAATTCATTATTCCCCAATATTTTAAACAAAAATTCAATTGTAAATAGATTATCAAATTAACTATTTAACAAATAATATATTTAAACTTGTCTAACAAATTTAAATATCACAAATGTAAATTTTATTTAAGACAAGACTTCATGTCCTAAGACATTAAACTATGTCTTAAATTGTGTCACTAAAGTGACTCACGAATTAACCCTAATTCGTGTCTCATTAAGTATCCTGATCCTGCTCATGTGTGACCCAGCATGCCTCATGTGAAATTGGCAGCAAGCCATCTCCATGACTCACAAGTCGAGAGTGGACTCTAGCAAGCCATCACGACTACCCAAAACACGTGAGTTATCGTTTTAACATCAACGACTTAACCTTAGTACCACCTTGTCATAATCCCTATTGTCACACGATATTTTGGTCATGGATAAGGCATGGGAAAATTATCATTGTAATCCAAACCATAACTTTCTCGATTCCTTGAGTTAGTCCCATTACCCTGTGTGGCCTCACATTCCTTGGACAAACTCATCGAGGGGCCCAGTCAAATATCTCTCAACTTAATGAGGAACAAAATTCCTTATTGGTCAACCACATTCCTCAGCACGGCAAACAACTAAACTCGTACCTAGCCTGTATGGCTACCCAGTTACGGGCAACGTTGGACTAGGCCAAAGTTCGGCATCTACAACGCCGGAATAATGAAGACCTCAGGTCTAAGGGCATCGTGACAGGTGTACAGGAGAGACTAGCTTATGATTAAACCCATGCAGGACTCTCCAGGTCGGTCCAGCAACTTGTAACCTTTTACATAATTGCACCATGACTCTCGAGAAGCATCACATGCGTGTATCTCTATATACCGAAGTCATGCTGGTCTTAGTTCATTTACGTTCCCACGTGAATAATTATCACATAATTAATTAAGGATTGTTATCACAGTAAACATGCTAATAATATGATAACGACATAATTTATCATTCATAAATCAGTCAAACAATATGTTCATACATATAAAATGATTGGCCCTAGGGCACAATCTCCATCAAAAATAGCTTGAGTAGAAGAAGACTGATACTGGATGTCAAAACAGTAGTATAAAAGCAGAAAAACCATTAACGGAAACAGAAATCGTACAGTGTATATTCTGGTTCAATTTTGAACCAGAAAATTGGTTAAAAACTGAAACAGTTTCTGGTTCACAGATGGTTCAGAGATGGTTCAATTCTGAACCAGTTTATTTGAACCAGAATCTGGTTCAATTTAGTGCTATTTTATGATTTTATCTAATTCAATTTATTTTTTTTTTGGTAAAGTGGTAATTCATATGAATAATACTTAAATTCCAGTCAGAGATAAATTGATAATGACAGCTAAAAAATCAAAGAAATTTAAGATATTCTCAATTGTATGTTAGTCAAATAATCAATGCCTCTCAATATGATGGCATATATATATAACCATTACTCAATAGTTTCAATTACTTACTACAAAACCATTCATCATAAACAAAAGTTTCAATTACTTACTCCAATATTTGCAGCCTCATCATTAACCCATGATCCATTGCGTCTCATGTATGGCTATCCACACAGCTCCACAATCAACTTCATCTCCTATCTCATGTTCCTATAGTGGTTAAAAATGTCAAGAATTAAACTTCATTATCTCTCAATTTGAAAAGTAATAGTAAATAAATGTAAACCAGAATTAACAGCACGTCTTATTTGAATTTGACCATTTAAAACTAGAAATTCAAAACCTATCTCCCTTCTCTCACAATTACTCAATAAACAAACATTTCCTCAAATAATGACAGTAGTAAAGTGGTGGTCTAGAGTAATTATAGATGTAGAAAAAAGAAATAAATAAATAACTAGCAAAAATGACAGTAGTAAAGTGGTGGTCCAGTCAGGCCAAAAAAAAAAGTGGTGGTCCAGACTATTGATTTTAACTATTATCTTAATTTGCTCCTTGAGTAATTATAGATGTAGAAAAAAGAAAGAAAGAAAAAATAACTAGCAAAATGACAGCATAAGGTCCATTATCAAAAGTTTGTCACATATTACTTTCATCTCCCATAAAGAATTACAAACTTTAGAAATGTTACTTGAATACCCAAAGACAAGGCCTTCTTTGCAAACTCTGGTAGGCAATGGAATGGTTCTAGCCAGCGTACTACAATGTTTTTAAATTAACATCAATTAGACCATATATATAGCATCCATCATCACGTGAGTTAATTTAACTTCATTCTTTTAGTTTTTGTTAATAGAACTCACAAGTATATCCAACCATATGCAATATATATGTACTATCGATAAACAGTTTTCTGCAATATGTGAAACAACTCAATATGCCTTGTCATTATTAATCAAATGCTAAAACCATAAACAGTTTATGTTCATGCAATTATATTATTAATCTAATGCTAAAATCAAAACAGAGACATAACACCAACAAGTGTTCGTTCATTTCAGTTTAATGTAGTTCATCATACTTAAGAAACTTTCATTATCACAGAGCTGAACACCTATCTTTATGCACCAGCATAGACCCAAGTACCAGCACAAAAGAACTATTTTGCCAATCATCATCATCATCATCATCATCAAATTCCTCGACATACAATCTGACATCCAAAAAGTTAATTAACGATATGTGTAAGACACAACATCTCTTTTTTGCATTTGTTTTGTACAGAAGGTAAAGACAGGAAAAGGAATTAATTAATTTTATGTTTTAATTATTTATTTTAATTTGCTCTGTATATTTCAGATTTTCTTTGCATAGGAACTTGGAGGTTTCCTGTCTCATTGTTTGAGAAAGTAAATTTAGTTGCAGCACATATCTATATCTATATATCTCTCTATATATGATCTTCAATTAATATCATTCTCAACTGGGTGTTTATGGTTCAAATCAGAGTAGTTGTTGTTTGTGGTTCAGATCAGAGTGATTCTCTTGATCTGTTTCTCTTATGCATTTGCCAAAGCCTTTTCATATCAAGAAGCCCTCTTCTTATCAGATCCATTGCGTAAAATCTTATTAAACTATACACTTATTACACAATACATATGGCAGGCTCATCTTCAATATTAATAATCTCCAATCTAATAATTAAAATAGAAGTTTATGAATCATTTTTATTATCAAGTGCTATGTGAAAGAATCAATCTCATCACCATGCACATAAATAATCTGTGAGCACATTCTCATCATGATACATTAAGACTCTAACTTAATAGGTCCATTCTCTTTAAAGTAGCATAAAAGACTCAATCCACATTCAAGCCAAAGCCACATGAAAAGAAAAGAATAAACCACATAGGTATATATCACGATTCATAAACATACATAGCCACATAAGTTTATTTGATTTCTTCGAATAATCCCACCCAGATTTTTGAAATAGGAAAATAAGGATTATAGTGAAAACCAAACTACCTCTGGTGGAGAAGGAATTTTGTTTACGGATGCTGGTGTTAGGATGTTGTGTAGTCACCTGCCAAATAGAACCAGTGGTGGAGAGTGATTGCAGGGAACAAACAACTCAGTGGCTGTGATGGCGAAAATGTAGAGCGATTTGTACTTGTGCAGATGACGCCACAGAAATTGTGAAAATGGAGAACCACCACGAAACTTGACCTCGGCTAAAATGGAAGAAGGAGCAGAGAGGAACTAGTGGCATCAGGAATGAATGGCGATAGAGAAGATTTTTAGGGATTTTGAGGCTAAACTGATGTGGGGCTTTACTTTTGGCTAAGAGGTACGTGTTTTGGAAGAAGAATTTAAGTGATTTTAGCAGAAAAGAAGTGAAAACATATGTATGAAGTGTGACTTCAGAATTCAGACTATAATCACCATATTCACTTTTCCTATAAAACTGACTCCAATGACTCATTTTTCACCTCCATGGTTTGGACCCAACCTGGGTCACCAAAAGTTACCACAGGAACAGGCCCCATCCATGAAATGATGGAATCTCATGTTATCCCTGATAATAATCTTTCTTTGTGTAACTTTTGATGCCCCACACATTACGATATGACAATCCTCACATATCCTAAGGTTTTTCATAATCTTTATAGTGGAACCAGCCTCTGTATTCAGGAGTGCATATGCCAAAGCTAACTTTTCACTATGAGTCATTAGTATATCCCTCTTTCCGTCATCACTAACATCATACGGCACAGAAGCCAGATTAAATTGGTATCCATTGACAATCAGTCTCTCCATAAGATCCTGTAATGCCTTCCTTATCTCCCTGATTTCTGGATGTGTTGCATCACCTGCAAAAAACTCCTGAATTATACCCTTCTTTGCTTCCACCCAGCTGCATCCAGGAATTTTCTTTAATTTCTTTTCTTTCATCAATTTCCTCACCCTTGAGACATCATTCCATCTACCAGCTGATGCGTATGTGTTAGAAAGCAATACATAATTCGCAATGCTATCAGGTTCAAGTTCAAATAAATGGCTCGCAGCAACTTCTGCAACATCAGGGTTCCCATGAATGCGTGATGATCCAAGCAGTGCTCCCCACACACCTCCATTGGGTTTCATAGGCATTGTCCCAATAAGCTGAAGTGCTTCTTCAAAATGTCCGGTTCGACCAAGAAGATCTGCCATGCAAGAATAATGATCTACAGTTGGAGTAACACCATAACATTCTTCCATGGTAGCAAATAGCTGTCGACCTTGGTCTACCAAGCCTGCATGACTACACGCAGTAAGCACTCCTACAAAAGTGACATGGTTTGGCTTAACATCTGCCTTCAACATCTCAAAAAATAATGCAATGGCTGCATGAGCACGACCATGAATTGCAAACCCTACAATCATAGAACTATAAGAAAATACATTTCTTTCCTTCATAGCTTCAAAAACCTTATATGCCTCCTCCACATTACCACATTTGGAATACATGTCTATTAATGCTGATCCCACAACAACATTATTGGCTGGCCTATATCTAGAACTCTCAGCAACATCCTTAATCCAGTTAGCATGTTTAGATGCACCTAATTGAGCACATGCAGAAATAACACCAACTAATGTAACTTCATCAGTGGCAACACCTGCATCTTGCATTCGCTCAAAAAACTCCAATGCCTTCTTTGGCATGGCATTCTGGGCATAACCATTAATCATTGCAGTCCATGCCACCATATCTTTCAATGGCAATCCATCAAACAGATCCCCTGCAGATTTCATATCGCCAGCTTTAGCATAAGAAACGATCAACTCCGTCCAAGAAATCACATCCCTTTCAGTCATTTCATCGAATACTTTGTGTGCATAATCCAAAAGCCCACACTTAACATACATATCAATCATACTGTTGCCAACAAATAAATCAGACACAAAACCACCAATTAATATTGTCTGGGCATGAACCTGTGAACCCAAACTAGCATCAAGAACAGCACCACAAGCCTTAAAGAGAGCCGAGAAGGTAAAAGACACAGGATCAATGCCTTGCTTCCTCATACAGGTATATAAACGAATTGACTCTGATAATGGTCCTTGAACAGCATAGCCGCGAATAAGAGCTGTCCAAAGAAATGGATTTGGGTAATTAACCTGTGTGAAAACCAGGGTAGGGTAAGAATGTATGGGAACGTATTTAGTGAGCATACGAATGAGCTTGGTAACGACATAACAACACTGGACGAGGTCTTGGAGGTAGAGACGAGCATGGACTTGTTTGAGTTGGTTAAGGGTGGTGCATTCATGTAAAAGATAGATGAGATGGGTCTCTAAGAGCTTTCTTTGTTGAAGCTCTAACTTGGGAATAAAAATCCTAGATGGTAGGGGTTGCTGGTTCAGAACAGAAATTGTGGAAATTCTGCGACGGAGAAAGATAGCTAAAGAATCAAGCAAAAATGAGTCTTTAGGTGCTTGAAAGATTGCAAGTAATTTCTTCATATTGAACAAAATCAGAGAGGAAAACAAGTTGTCTATTTTCCTATGTTATGTTCTTACGGTCATCGTCCCATCACATTCTCAGGGGTCAAAAATGAAGCCAAGAAGCTACAATTATAAGATGAAACAAATAGAAGCATTAGATACCAGAATCGTCATGCCTCTTGAATCTCTTTTCAAACTTCAAAGTCCTCAAATCTCTCGTCATCCGACTCTGTTGGCTCTTCATAAGAGGCCCAACAACACCCATATATGTTTTCTTCAAAGTCTTCAGTTTCGGCATCGATATGTTTAGTATCGAGAAAAATGAGATCGATAATTTTTTTTGGTTAAAGGGTGACTTTGGTCCTAAATGTATGTCCTAATGTTTATTCTGGTCCACTATGTTTTAAAATATTTAAATTGGTCCTAAATGTTTGCAAAATGTTTCATTTTAGTCCAAAACTATTGAATAGGCTTGTTTCAACTTCAAACGTGACGAGTTTAGAGCTACGTATTGTTCTCAAAGAGTACTTTCTCTATCAAGTTGGGGTCGTCAGCAAACGCGGTCAAATCAGTCGTAAAAGTAGACTGCTCGTTTCATGGTCAAATAAGCAAAGTTGATCATATCTCTCTCGTTTCAAATTCAAATGCGACGAATTCAGAGCTACGAGTTCCTCTTAACAAGTCCTTTGAACTTGAAATGAAAGACGAGATAAATATGACCAAATACAATAGTTTGGGACCAAAATGAAAATTTTACCAATATTTAGGACCAAAATGAATTATTTTGCTAACATTTAGGACCAATTTGAACAGTTTGAAACATAATGGACCAAAATGAACATTAGGGCATACATTTAGGACCAAAATGACCCTTTAACCTAATTTTTTTGGTCAAAGTGTAAATTTGGTCCATATCTTTTTCTCAGTTTTCAATTTGGTCTCATGTCTTTTTTATTGCACTTTTAGTCTCACATCTTTAGGTCAGTTTTCAATTTGGTCTCATATCTTTTTTTTGTTACAGACTTAATCCCATTTCTTTGGCTTAATTCCATAATTGATCCTATATCTTTATGATAGATGCAGAAGTGGTCTCATATCTTTGTAAAATGATCAACTAATTGTTGATCTTTTTGTAAAAATATGAGACCAATTCTGCAGCTTGACCTATGTGACTAAATTTGGACTTTTTGCTAAGATATGAGACAAAGAGTGCAAAAAAAAAATACAAGACCAAATTGAGAACTCAGCAAAATATATAAGACCAAATTTGCGATTTAACCTTTTTTTTTTTCTTCTATCACTTCGTTTTTTTTACTTTTTTAATCTGATCAAATATTAAGGATTAAAACCAAAAAAATAGTTTTTAGCCAAAAATAAGAAGAAAAAAAAAGTCCTACATATGGACCATAGTGCACTTCAATTAAAAAAAAATTCTTAAATGATTAAAAATAATGATTTTAGTTACTTAGAAATACAAATTTACTTGCAAGTTGAACAATAAGAGAACGCATGTAGAATAGAGATGACAATTTTCCTAAAAAATGGGGATCGCCGCGGGTATTGCCTCACGGCGGGGGATCCCCAGATACGGGGAAAAATTCCCCACGGAGTCCCCGGCCCCAAATTGAATTTATATATATATATATATATTATAATTACAAATAACTTTCATCTATTAGAATAGTGTAACTTCTTTTATGAGCGATAGTGGTTTTAGGGTGTTAGTCTTTGACTCTTTGTGAATGATAATTAATTTAATCATGTGACATATGCTAGGTAGTCTCCAAATTTTATGTTCTTTGCATTGTGTTTGTTCTAATTGGAGTTTGTTTGAATGAAATTTTATAATTGAAACTAAATTATTTATTGGATTAGGTCTTTAACCAATTTGAAATGGACATATTATCTTTATTGATGCTTTGATTAGGGGTGTACCAAGAGTCTGGGTCCATATTATCTTTATTTATTGCTTATTAGATAATAGTTCTTTGTTTGGAATGAGTCCCCTCCAGATTGCCTTCGATATGTGTTTATTGTTGGATTTTGTAATCTAATTCAATGCATTCTTAGTTTTCCATTAAAAAAAATTATACTGTGAGGATCCCTGTGAGGACTGAGGAGTCAGAGAATGGGGATGGGAGAAAATCCATCCCCAGGGTGGGGATCGGAGACAGGGATGGGGAGGATAAAGATTGGTGGGGATACCCTCCCTGTCCCCACCCTGTGCGGGTGTCATCCCTAATGTAGAAACAGGGAGTCACACGTCTAAGTTCAGAGAGATAGTAAGATAGAAGATCAAATTTAATAGACTTTTCATGATTATATTTAAATTTTGGGCATGACTCGATATTTGGTCAAAGAATATATTTTTTAAAAAAAATAATACAAAAATATTAATCAATTTGTTGAATATCCCAAGAATTTTATCTTTTTTATCGAGATGAGTACACTAACACCATTTTCATCTCGATTTGATCACGTGGCATTTCATGATAATTTTTTATTTTGTTTTTTAAAATAGTCTGAAATCGTGCCATAATGGCGCGATTTTAAGTTTGTTTCTTGCTCTTCATTTTTAGAAATAAATAAATAAATTTCTAAGTTAAGTGATGTACTAATATTTATGAGTGTTAGACATCAACATCACACATTCATACTAATGGACGGAGCTGATTTTATTTTTAAAAAAGAAAACATACATCAAGTGTGTAACTAGTTCGCTACCAACAAGTTGAAGTTCAATTAGCAAACAAACAATAACAGAAGTCAAAACATCAAACACCTCAGTGCACAACAAAAAAATTGGAGTAATGACATTGTCATAAAACATATCAACTATACAAAAGATGAAAACTAGCACACACGGGAGATGTCTCTTGTGCTATTTTGACGCCATGGAGAAAGAGTCGTAATTTCATCTTGCTTGGTTAAACATGATCTGGTAAGGTAATATAAGTTTCTATATGTATCATAGTAGTTAAGAAAAAAAAAAAAGATGAAAATAGCAAAGAACAAGGGAAAATATTCAAAAGCCTATCTATTTCATTATCATTATATAACTAATAGTTTTTCAAAAGTATTATTCATCCGCCATGACACATGTAAACTTTTGATTTTAAAACTCCAAAGACTGCCTCATGCCATTTGGCATCTTTTATTTTTTCTGTTGGCCAAAACTTCAAATTAGTCCCTTGAATAATGGTCCTTGAACAGCATAGCCGCGAATGAGAGTTGTCCAAAGAAATGGATTGGGGTAATTAACCTGTGTGAAAACCAGGGTAGGGTAAGAATGTATTGGAATGTCCATTTTAGTGAGCATACAAATGAACTTGGTGACAACATAGCAACACTGGACGAGGTCTTGGAAGTAGAGACGAGCATGGACTTGTTTGAGTTGGTTAAGGGTAGTGCATTCATGTAAAACAGAGATGAGATGCGTCTGCAAGATCTTTCGTTGTTGAAGATATGAGTTTTGGGAATAAAAATCCGAGATGGTAGGGGTTATTGGTTCAAAATAGAAGTTGTGTAAATTGGGAAAAAGCTTGAAATCGTGCCATAATGACATGATTTTAAGTTTGTTTCTTGATCTTCATTCTTAGAAATCTATATTATTGTTTTGAGATTTTTAAAGTTATTCCTTACTGTTTTGAGATGGTTATGACTCAAGAAATTTTTAAATTTTTTTACTCAAGTGTTTTTTCTGATATTATGATTAGTCATTACTCACAAGTTTTGTGAATGTTAGACATTGACTAGGATGGAAGTGGCTGAGCCGGAGATAAAGATGTTGATGGAAGTGATAAGTTTCTATGGTCATATATCATTTGTAATTCAATTGCTTACGAACTTGAAATATGATTGTGTCCTCAAGGTTTGTTTGTTTGGTTGTTAGTGCCTTAGTGGTAGTTGTGCAAGACATATAGCCTTATGAAGATTTATGTGTTAGGTGTAGCATCTTGACATTGTGCAGATTTACATGGTCATATATCATGTTGTGCACAAGTCTTATTACCCCTGTGCAGGACATATTCACTACCATGCTTTGGTAGCTGTGCATGACATATACCTTATATTATAACTCGACACTTGACAACTATTGAGGAAGCCTGATCCAGTTTGTGACTACCATCTCCTTATGTTGGATATTTTCCCAACTTTTAACATCTTCGTATCATTTCAATTTTTGACTAATAAAATATGCTTTTGTTGGTATTATGTTAAATAGATCTTCTGATTATCTATTCTGAAGCATTCATTTTATTTTAATTGCCCTGCAGTAAACTTTCTTAAGATATTAGGAATTGAAGGGTAGTTGATGTAGGCCATCAAAAGATCTTCCTTTATATATTATATTGGTAATTCCTTTATATATAATATCATTTTCTTCTTGATGTTGCAGAAACATAACATTTGATAGGTGGACTTAATTGACAATGTGTTGTGAAGGATATTCCCAATTATATAAAATGTCAGGAAAAAAACTCATGCAAACACACGCGTCTTATACTAGTATATATAAAAGTTGGGCAATTTTCACTAATCCTTTTATGGGATCTAGAAAAGCAATCTTATCATGCTTGTAGTCTAGGAGGACCACTTCCGCATTATTCCTAAGTGCCGACACACCTGTCCAGCCTAGCAAGTAGTTTTTGCTTGTTGAATCAAAATGAAACATCATGGTCCATGAATCTACAACACCATATTTCTTCATTACCTAAATAATACAAAACCACGGGTTGTAATGCTTATGATACAGAGCAAGTAAATTACCTCCTCTTAAAATAGATATACGATGTTGTGACTCTAAACCCTCTGGTAACATCAATTCTCCAAATTTATGTTCAGCAACATCAAACGTCAAAATAAAATAGTTTCTCATCCCATTAATTCCACGGTAAGCCCACTAGTGTTGTAGCTTAATGATAATTTTTTGATATAAGAACTTGATGTTAAATTAATGTTTAATAAATTGATTAATTCTAAATAAACATTGTAACCTAAAATTCATCTATGTATGACACCGATCCATCATGCTAGTAAATAAATAAATTTATAAGTTAGGTGGTCTAGTGATATTTATGAGTGTTAGACATCAACATCACATCACATGTTTATACTAATGGATGGAGCTGATTTTATTTTTAAAAAATAAACACATGATAGAGAGATAAAGAGAATAGTTAAAAGTCTAGAGATTTATCTATCAAGCTTAAAGCTTTTATATTAGAGTATTTTATACTCTCATCTTAAAATTCAAAAGTCTTAAATATATTGTAATTTAAAAATAAAAATAAGATAAATTTCAAAAGATACATGTGTAGCTTGTTGGCTCCCAACAAGTTGAAGTTTAATTAACAAATGAACAATAACAAGTGTCAAAACATCCAGGGTTATACTACAAAAAAGTGGGTAGTTTTTGCTACCCACTTTTTAACTGTTGGATTGAGGTTTTATACCTCGAGATACGTGTATTTCGAGGTATAAAACCTCAATCCAACGATTAAAAAGTAATTTGCACAAAACTATCGACCTCTATACATGCATACCCAAACATAAAACACCTTAGTGCACAACAAAAAATTAAAATAATAACATAGTCATGAAATATATCAATTATACAAAAGATAGAAACTAGCAATGGAGATGTCTCTTGTGCTATTTTGAAGCGAGAAAGAGTCCTAATCTTCATGTTGCTTGGTTAAACATGATCTGGTACGGTAATATAAATTTCTATATGTATCATAGTAATTAAGAAAAAAAAAGGAAATGAAAATAACTAAGAACAAAGGAACATATTCAAAAGTCTATCTACTTCATTATATAACTAATGGTATTCTTTGCTTGTAACTCCTAACACTAGACAATTTTTTAAATATATATTTTTCTTTATAGCTTTTCAAAAGTATTATTCAACCACCATGAGTCCATGACACATGTAACTTTTTGATTTTAAAACTCCAAAGAATGCCTTACTACCATTTGACATCTTTTATTTTTTCTGTTGGCCAAAACTTTAAATTAGTCCCTTATGTATGGAATGGATTTTAAATTTGTTCATCTATGTTTTATATATTTCATATTGATCCTATATTTTTCTATATTTCTCAAATTGGTCCCATAAATACTAAATGTAGTTACATCCATCTTGTTTTAAAATCTAATGCAATAAATCTAGAATTACGAATTTTTTTACGAGTATTTTGAGATCGTCAACAAATAAGATGAAATCGAGTTTCAAAAGTAGGTAACTCATTTCATAGTCAAACAAACAAAATTGGTCCCGTAAATACTAAATATAGTTACATCTCTCTTGTTTTAAGTTCGAATGCAACGAATCGAGTTACGAGTTTCTTTTGACGAGTATTTTGGAACCGTCAAAGATCAAACTCGTTTCAAAGTAAGTAACTCATTTTACAGGCAAACAAACAAAGTTGGTCATATTTGATATTTTTCTTGTTTCAAGTTCGAATTCGACGGGTTCAAAATTATATGTTAACTTTTAAAGAAGGGTAAATTACGCAAAAGGGCCCTGTGGTTTGGCCCTATTTCAGTTTGGGTCCCTGTAGTTTAAAACGTTACAGTTAAGGTCCCTGTGGTTTGTTCCGTTTGCAAATAGGGTCCCAAGAGCTTTTCTCCATCCAAACTAACGGTGCACATGTTTTGCACGTGACCTAACCCTAATTTTTTCAACCATTCGTGATTTCAAAACATGTGCACCGTTAGTTTGGATGGAGAAAAGCTCTTGGGACCCTATTTGTAAACGGAGCAAACCACAAGAACCCTAACTGTAACGTTTTTAACCACAGAGACCCAAACTGAAATAGGGTCAAACCTCAAGGCCCTTTTGTGTAATTACCCTTTAAAGAATTCTTTCTCTGCTTAGTTGAAATCACTAGTAAATGAGGTCAAATTGTATATCAAAAATATAATCGAGACCAATTTGAGAAAGTATAAAAATATGTAGGATTAATATGAAACAAATGAAACATAGAAGATTAATTTAAAATTTACCTCATACATGAGGGACTAATTTAAGGTTTTGACCTTTTCTCTTTACAAATTACAAGCCTTTTCTAGCATCCTCTTGTGTCTACACTCTACACTCTACACCACCGTCAAATCCAGCTTTGAACTCGGTGAGTTCTTATTTGACATAAATTTTCTAGTCGACCCCACATGTCTTGTGCCGCTTGATTCCTCGGCTTAATATAAATACGTTTCACTGTTCTCTTCTTTGCCTTTCACTTCCATCAACTTCTATAAACTCTGCTTCTTATTCCTCGCCTTCTAGTTCTATCTCCTCTTCTTCTTGACATTACTATTACGGGAATCACAGAATCAAAAAACCCAATGGTGCCTAAAATCATCACCGGAGTTGCTGGCTACGTTCTCGAAGATGTTCCTCACTTCTCTGATTACATCCCTCACCTCTCTGTATCTCTCTCTCTCTCTGTATATATAGATATATTTGCCACTATTTTTTCTGCAAATGGGTGTGTTTGGTTTTCTAGGCAGATGAGAAAGAAAGAAGCTTTATGTTGTTTGGTGGTGAAAATTAGTGTTTGATCGATTGACATACTCATATACTGATTCTTCTTCTTCTTTGTTTGTGGTCATTCTTCTTCATTCAGACATATCCTAACCCCTTACAAGACAATCCTTCCTACAAAGCTGTCAAGTAAGTAAAGTTAGTCTCTTTTGCTGATTAAATATTGATTCTTTCTATGTTGTCATTCTTCATTCTTTCATGATCACTTGCAAATGATAAAGATTACATTCCTTTCTGTTTCACCAGGCAATATTTTGTTAAAGTGGACGATACTGTTGCCCAACAGGCATGTAATTTTTAGAGGAGACCTATTTTATAGTCAGTGAATTTGTCCTAAAACTATGATTTAGTCACTGAAAATATACTTTTTGATTCCTGAACTATTTACATTATCTGCAATGACTGAATAATTTATGTTTGTAAAAAATCAGGGACCAAAAGTGTATTTCCTAATCCATATATTCAGGAATTAAATCTCAGTTTTGAGATAAATTTAAAGACTAAAAAATAGGTTTTCTCTAACTTGTAACCTGATTCTAGTCTGTCTGATAGATTGATTTTGCTCACATAGTAGTCTTGTACATTGTTCCTGAATTAACTGTTTGATTCTGCTTCCTTAATATAGATAGTAGTACATAAAAATAGTCCAAGAGGGACTCATTTTCGTCGTGCTGGGCCTAGACAGAAGGTTTGAGATTCATTTACTTATATAACATGTTTTTATTAAACCTCAACTTATATGGCAGAAATTGAAATGTGGAAGTGATTGGATGTTTTTTCCAGGTATATTTTGAATCAGAGGATGTGTATGCTTGTATTGTCACATGTGGTGGTTTATGTCCTGGTGTGAATACAGTAATCAGAGAAATAGTTTGCGGCTTAAATCATATGTATGGGGTTAACAAAGTTCTGGGTATAGAGGTATCACTTCCTGTCATCCTGTGTCTTTACTTTGTTCTGTAAGAAAGAGCACTTATTAGAAAGTGTAACATAGTATTCTGCTTTCAAATTCAGGGAGGATATAGAGGCTTCTACTCTCGAAATACGATTTCATTGACACCAAAGGTTGTCAATGACATCCACAAACGTGGTGGAACCATCCTTGGGACATCTGAAGGAGGGAACGAAAACGATACCTCAAAGATTGTCGATAGCATCCAGGATCGGGGTATTAACCAGGTTTGTCTTTGCCCCTTTTACTCTATTTATGATCTCATAATTTTGTGAACATTCATGGAATTGAGCCTTTTTCTGTTTCTGAATGCTTCAGGTTTACATAATTGGAGGAGATGGAACTCAAAGAGGAGCTTCTGTGATTTTTGAGGTAAAAATTGATGAGGTTCATACTTAGTAGCATAGATAACATGTTTTAAATGTTAATTATGTGGCTTAGTTTGTTCTTACTTATAACATTTAGTTATTGACATAGGAAATCAGAAGGCGGGACTTGAAAGTTGCTGTGGTGGGAATTCCAAATAGTGTTGATAATGATATCCCGGTATGATTTCTTGAATTATACTTGTCTTGTTTTATGTCGTTTGTATCAAAAGAGAAGGATTTGTTTGTCAAACTTAAGCTTATTGAAGATCATATTATATCTGAATTAGATTATCGACAAGTCGTTTGGTTTTGACACTGCCGTGGAGGAGGCACAACGTGCGATCAATGCTGCTCATGTCGAAGCAGAAAGCATGGAGAATGGCATCGGTGTTGTCAAGTTAATGGGGCGATCCAGCGGTAAGATTTGTTAAATCTTTGGGTAATTGACATGATTAGTGAAGTGCAGTGGTTTTAACATATAGTTGCATAATATCCAAAAGATTAGTTTGTAATCTGCCATGATGTTTGGGTTGTCTTCCATCAAATTCTTTCTCATCTTCTTTAGTGTGTTTGCACTGTTATCATCAATTTCATGCTAAATTCTGACACATTCTTCCCAAACATAGTAACCCTCTGCCCATATGATTGATTTTCTCCCCAAAAATTCATGACTTGTTGCAATTTAGTCCCTCTAGGAATTGAGTTGTACAATGATAAGATATTCATGGAGGGACTAACTGGAAACTAGTCGTGAATTTTTTAGGGCTAAATCAAGCATTTCAATAAATTAGGGACAAAACTGATAGTGGCCATATAATCTAAGGACCAAAATGTAGGTTTACTTGTTTTTGAAATGTTAAAGAGTCCTCCCTCATTTAAGGCTGCAAGATAGGTAACTCCTTTCTCTTACATCTACTGATGAAAACATTTTCCTATTCCAACTCCCTTATAAAGCCAATGGATATCACACTGATTTTTTCATGTTTTATGGTATGGAAGTCATGCATGTTTTGCTTTAACATCACTTGCATGGTATATGTTTACTGCAGGATTTATAGCCATGTATGCAACTCTAGCAAGCCGGGACGTGGATTGCTGCTTAATTCCAGAGTCACCCTTTTACCTTGAGGGTCGAGGCGGTCTGTTTCAGTTCATCGAGAAAAGACTGAAAGAAAATGGGCACATGGTTATAGTAATAGCTGAAGGTGCAGGACATGATCTTCTCTTTGAAAGCCTATCTACCATAGATAAGCAGGATGTTTCTGGGCACGAGTTGCTTGAAGATGTTGGATTGTGGTTATCTCAAAAAATTAAGGTACAAACTCTAAATGTAATTCTCCTGAGGTCATTCTTTACTGTTCAATGTAAACGTACAGTTTGGTCCTTTAATGAGACATGTATTGACGACTCAGTTCTTAAAAGTTCAGTTTACACACTTTAATTCTTGAAAATTGTGCAGAAAATATAGTTTAGAACTTTAAGTTTATCTTTTAGTGACTAACCTGTAGGGGCAAAAGGACTAAAATTTATTGGTTCCACAACTTTTGGGGATTAAAAAAGTGTAAACTAGACTTTTAGAGATTGATAAGTTGTTAACTCATGTATCTTCCAGGATCATTTTATATGTGTACTCCTAATTCAACATACCATTACGGAATGGTCTCACTTTAATTGGTGGGTGGATTATGAATTGGACAACATTTACATGCAACTTTTTAGGTGTTAGCAATTGGGGTCTTCAAAATAGATATGAAATTTGGATAATTTGTAAAATCATTAACTTGTTTGAAAGAGTTATTCATTCTACAAGAGTACATCTTAAAGAATCTGTTTTCCAGATTTATTCTTTTGTGACCTTTTTTATCTGCGTGTTGTAGGATCACTTCGCAAAACTTCAAAAACTGGTTATAAATCTGAAGTACATTGGTGAGCTCTCCTACTATTTACTTGTGGTGGTGAATTTCTCATTTAGCAACATGATCTAACCAATCAACTTCAATTCATGTGTGGCAGATCCAACATATATCATCCGTGCAGTTCGAAGCAATTCATCGGACAATGTGTATTGCACCCTCCTTGCTCAGAGTGCTATTCATGGTGCAATGGCTGGATATACAGGCTTGGCAGTTGGACCTGTCAATGGCAGACATGCTTATATCCCATTAGATGTAAGTTCCACTATTTTCAGACAATTCTATTTGCTATTTTCATACATAGCATTTGTCTATCTTTGAACCATTTGTGAAAAAGGAAAGGGAAGACCAAAACATTAGGAGTTATACTGGTTTTTAAATGGAGATTGTGACTGACAGGTTTATATATTTATGAGTAAATTAATGATTTGGTCCTTGAAAGATGATAAATGTTTCAATTTAGTCCCTGAAAGATGCAATAATATTAATTCAATAGGCTTAAGTGCACTTTTGGTCCCATAACTTTGACAAAGGTTTCGATTTGGTCCCATAACTATTTTTGTTGCACTTTTGGTCCCATAACTTGGACAAAGGTTTTGATTTGGTCCCATAACTATTTTTGTTACAATTTTGGTCCCATAACTATGACAAAGGTTTCGATTTGGTCCCATAAATATTTTTGTTGCAATTTTGGTCCCATAACTTCTCAAAAGGTGCCACCGTTAGTCCCATGCTCAATTCCATCCATGTTTAGCCGTTAAATATGACGTGGCACAGTGAGTTGGATCATGATGTGACAAAGTAGGATGAGGTGGACTTAAAAAGGACCTATATGCAACATATTATAACATTTCAATATCAGAAATACAAAAAAAAAAACCAAGGGCCATTACTCTCTTCTTCATCTTCCTTCCCACCATACATGCCACCATCTGGGTGAAGAGATGAAGAAGAAGAAGAAGATGGCGGCATGTGTGGTGGGAAGAAAGTTGAAGAAGAAGATGAAGAAGAGAGTGTGAAAACTTCATAATGGTCCTTGGTTTTTTTTGTGTTTCTAATATTGAAATGTTATAATATGTTGCATACAGGTCCTTTTTAAGTCCACCTCATCCTACTTTGCCACATCATGATCCAACTCACTGTGCCACGTCATATTTAACGGCTAAACATGGATGGAATTGAGCATGGGACTAACGGTGGCACCTTTTGAGAAGTTATGGGACCAAAATTGCAACAAAAATATTTATGGGACAAAATCAAAACCTTTGTCATAGTTATGGGACCAAAATTGTAACAAAAATAGTTATGGGACCAAATCGAAACCTTTGTCAAAGTTATGGGACCAAAAGTGCAACAAAAATAGTTATGGGACCAAATTGAAACCTTTGTCAAAGTTATGGGACCAAAAGTGCACTTAAACCTAATTCAATATTAACAACAAATATACCAATAAGGGGTTGGTCCAAGTGATAAGCTGCTTGTTATTGCTAAAAACAGTGTCCTGGATTGGAGACATTGTGAATGCAGCTATCTTTGTTGGGATAATCTCTCACCATAGTTAGGTGCGTGACGCGGGTCAAGTTCAGATTAGTTGGGACAAAGTCTCGAAAACTGGGCGGGCAACCAAAAAAATTTGACGACAAATATGATTTCCTAACCTCAATTGTTTATTGTAATTTTAACAAGATTTAAAACTATATCATGTTTATCATTGAAATTTCTATTAGTATCCTTAACAAAAGGATCAAATTAATTGTATTTATATCTTTAAAAAACTGAATTGAAACATTTGTCATCTTTTAAGGACCAAATACCCTATATTTATTCATAATTGACTTGATTATTTGTGTATCTATTATGGATGAATGAATGATTAGTTATTTAATGATTTTGATTTTGTATATATGGGCAGAGGGTAAATGAAAGGCAGAAGAAGGTAGTGGTAACAGATAGGATGTGGGCAAGGCTGTTATCTTCAACCAATCAGCCTAGCTTCATGAACCCTAAAGATGGCATTGGAGAAAAAAGAAAAGAAGAAAGTGTGAAACACCAAATACCAAATGGAATGGATGGAATCATTCAGAAACCAAGTGTGACTGAGGCAGGCAAGTTATGAATAGGGTTAAGTAAATTTGTGTAGTGCTATTTTCTTGTGTACCTTGAACCACTTTTCTTCATTTTTCTGCTTGTTCATGAGTCATATATATATATATACCTGCATCAACCTTATTATACAAGGTTTTGATGTTGTTTCATAGTGAGAAAAAATGGGTTTATATATACTCCTTAAGTATTACTTTATTCAGGAATATAATAGTGTTAACAGATTCAAAACATGAAAAGTAAAGCATAAATAGTTTGGACTTGGGGATATGTCACTGAATATTAGATATAAAAATGGATTTTGCTTTTCTAATAAGTGTCTTTAAGACATTGATTGAAGATCATCATTATGTTTTGAAAATAAAAAATAAATAAAGTTGTGATTTTTTTAAAAAAAAGTTGTTGGAGTTACTGTTAAGATTTTTTTTTTAAAAAAAAAAACATAGGCTCCGTTTGGTATAGGAAAGGGTATGTAAAGGAAAGGGTTTTACAAGGGAAAAATTGTGAGGGAAAGGAAAAGTAGTTGAGGGAATGTAAAGTAGGTAAAGATTGAAAGTGTTTGGTATAAAAAGGTATGGGAGGGAAAGTAAAATAGATATAGAAAAAAATGACAAAAATGCCCTTCCCACAACCACCACAAGACAGCCGCCGCCGCCACCCACCACCGCCACCCACGGCGGCCGGCGACGCCGCCCACGGTGGTCCACGGTGGCCGGCGCCGCCGTCCACGGTGGTCNTTACAATGTAAAACTCATTTCACTCCTACCAAATGGAGCCATAGTGTTTTTGGGGCTCTACAATGAAAGTTTCTCAAATTATAGAAAAAAAATTGCTAACTTCTGTTTAAAAGAAAATAAGTAATTAATGGGAGCTCATGCCTTTGAATTTGAGCTCTCCCACATCCTCTTCATTTAAGGAAATTCAAGTTATTGATATACATACAAATAGGTTTCAAAAAGAAAATCTCTACTTTTCTTGTGTAAATTAAATTAAAATTTAAAATTTATAAAAAAAAATTTTATGTTACTTAAATATTAAATAATGATAATTAGTGTTTTTGTTTAATATTGATATTTTTTTAACAATTAAATTTTGATTAATTGAAAAAAACAAAAGTATAAGAACTTAATTGTAAAAATTAAAATCATATGAACTTAATTAAAAATTGATGTAAATTATGATGACTAACAGACTGATTAAGCCATACAGATTTATATTTAATAAAATTACAATGAAATTTTTTAAGATTACGAAGTACTTGTTTCTTTTACACATTGAACAAAAAAAATTCCAATAATAAAAATAAAACTTTTCAACGAAAAACTGAAAAAAGTCTATACAATTTTTTTAACTTTTAATATATGACTTAAAATTCATTAGTATAGCATTTAATGGAAAGTGTTGACGTGACTCAATCTTAGCCTGCGAATTTTGCTACATCTAAGCCATTAGTTTTTATCGAAGCTTAAATTATAGTTCATTCCTCAACAAGATTTGTTTTCTGAGTTTAGGTCTTCTCCCTTTGGTAATTTAAGAGTTTTTAGTTTAAAATTTTTAAAAATTAACAAACCTGATAGTTTAAAATTTTAATTGTTATATTTGAGATCTATATATTTTTATTAGTTTGTGGTAAAAAGTTGAGAGAAAACAGAGTTAAAAATTTTCATATGACTTAGGGTGTGTTTGGGAAGTAATTATATAAACTCATTAGTCATTACAAACTCATTATCTCCATTTTCAATATACCGTGCAACACAACTGTTTGTTTACCAATTACAAACTCATTACATAAATATTATTTCATTACAACATCATTTCATTACAATTTTCATATCCAATTACTAACATACCTCTACTCAAATACTTGTAATTACCTATACTATAATATAAATATAAAAAACTATTTGATAAGATGGTAATTTTCAATACCCTCATTTATACACTTACAACTTTCTCTCTCCATTCATCATTTCTTACTATTTTTTTTTTATCTCTTTTACCTCTCTCTCTCTCTCTCTCTCTCTCTCTCTCTCTCTCTCACACACACACACACACACACACACACACATATACTAGGGGCTTGGCATGCCCGTTATGTAACGTTTGAATTGATTTAAAGTTGAAGATTATATTAAATTTTTATATTGATAAAAGAGTAAGTTTGAGACCAATTTGAGAAATTATAAAAATATGTAAGACTCTTCTAAAATAAATAAAATATTTAGGATCAATTTGAAATTACCTCATATGGGGAGAGTGAGTGGGGAGAGAGAATGGTGGCATTTTTTAATTTTTAATTATTTTTTGCATTTTTTTAATTCATTTAAATTTTTAAAGAAGTGGGGAGAGAGTGATAATTTTTTTTCTTTTTCAATTTTTTAATTCATTATTTTTGACCAACCATAAAAGGGTTTAGCCATATAATATAGTATATATATATTATAATTATAATATATATACATATTATATTATATAATCTACTATATATATTATAATATATATATATATATCCCACTCAGGCGTATACATATATATAATATAATAATATATAAATAATTTCTATTTTATATATAGTATATTATATTAAATATAATTTATATTAATTCATAAAAAAAAATTATTTTTAGTCCTTGAAATTATACCAACTAAACAAGTCAATATGTGAATAATCAAAATATACAATTTTCGATATACCGATAATCCTTCTTCTATTTTTTAAATTAAATTAGTAATATTTTCTAGTGTCAAAACTTAAAATAAAATAATTCAGAAACAAAAAAAATACATTTTAGTCCCTGTTCCATTATATATGGGTTATTTTTTTTTTATGTAAAGATATAAAAACAAAATTAATAAACGATAATAGGAAAAAATATATGATTCAATCCCCAAAAATTTATAATTTGGTCCCTCATTCAGTATATATATGTATAATATTTTTTGTAGTGTACAATATTAAAAAAAATTAAAACCATTAATGAAAAAAAATATATAATTCATACCAAAAAAATATACATGTTGGTTTTTCCTCCAATATATGTATGAGTAATATTTTTTGTAGTGTAACAACTAAAAATGTTTTTAGAAAAATATATAATTCATATCCCAAAAATATATATTTTGGTCCATTCTCTAGTATATATATGGGTAATATTTTTTGTAGTATAAAAATTTTAAAAAAAAATTAAAAAATAGTTGTTTCAAATATTTTTTTTTCAAATGATTATCTTATTTTTTAATATACAGTATACTATTGAAATTATTTATCAAATTCTGAATAATAATCTGTTGTTAGTTGAAAATTAATTATTTGGTCCATGAATTTGTAAAGATTATTCTATTTTGGTCCCTGAATTTATTTTTTAGTCATTGAATTTAAGAGAGAGACCCAATCGTTGATGAGTGCGATTGTTTACGGGCCGAGACACACATTTCACTTCGTAAGGACCGATTCATTGAATTGATATAAAATCGTGGACAAAATAGAAGGGTTTTACAATTTCCATGTTATTTACATTTTGGTCCTTTCATTTCATTACATAAAGCAACTCCAACCTTCATTACAAATATTCACCTTTAACACAAATTCCAAGACAATTTCATTTCATAACAACCACAATCAAATACCAAAATATCATTTTATTATCTCTATCTCATTTTATTATCAATTACCAATTCTACCCCTATACAATTTTCAAAAACCCATATAATTATTTCAACCAACCACAATCATTACATATCCTTTTACATAATTTCACATCCAATTTTTTTATTACATCTCAAACAATCCAAACACCATTTATCATTACATTCATTACATAATTTTCTCATTACCATTTCATTACATAAAATTATCATTTCATTACATACTTATTTCCCAAACACACCCTTATTATTCTAATACAACAATATAATACTTTCGAGTAAAAAATAATAATTGACAGAGATATATTTTTCAAAAATAAATTGCATATCTAGAACCCACTCATTGCAACAAATCCAACGGAATACATTTAGTCAAGAAATTATATTTCTAGAATTTTGTGTTTTTAAGGACTACTTTGAAGATATTTAAATATTTTTTGGGTGTTTTAGTAATTTTAGCCTCTTATTCCAATATTAAAATTGCTTTTTATCCCCAAAGATGGTTAAAATTACAAAATAACTCCATAAACGCCCATTTCCTTTAGTTTTCTAACATAATTAAGTATCAGAGTATCAAAGTATTAATGAAGAATACTATAGAGTACTAGAATATCACTTTTTAAACAACAGAGTACCAAACTGGAATATGGCCAAACTACAGGGTATCAAAGTGTAATTTATCCTATTTTTTATGATGTATAAAATGAATCTAACAATTGATTTAGGGATTTATCTAACATGTGTCCTTAGGGCACATTTTAAGATTTCTTCTGATCGGTTAGTAGAGCATCTCATATCTTGAAATCTACGAAAATTCATTTAAAAGATCATTTTTAAAGTTTGAAAACTCTTTTGACCAATCAAAAAAAACCTTAACATGTGCCTTAAAGGCACATGTTAGAAGGACCCATGATTTAGAAGTCACATAACCATTTAACAATGCCATAGCATCATTTATTGGTCACATCATCAAGCTAATTAGCTGATGGTTAACAGTTCAAAGATCAAAACATTTACAGTGGTGTAAAATTTAGGGATTAGTTCGTATTTTTCTACCATTCGTGGACTAAATCGTTAATTGAGTAACAATTCGGAGACTGAAAAATAAGTTTTCTCTTAAATATATTATTGGTTTGGTGGTGAATTAAAAAAAGAGAAAAGAAAGTTGGATAATCATGTTGTAAAATTTAAAAGTATATATGAAACTTGAGAGTTAAGTTAATTTTAAGAAGAGGAAAAATGAAAAAGAAAATAGAAGTAAATTATTATCACGTGAGTGATTCATGATATATAAAATATATATAGTCAAAGAATCAAAATTGACCTCAACTTTCTCGTGTTATCCTTTTCACTTTTTCTTCACTCACTATGTTTTATTAAGTAGAGATATTATATAGTTTCCTCTAATTTTTCTCCCATATTAAGAAAATGGTATAATCTTTATTAAACATAATGTTTAATTTGTACATGTAATACTATAATACATGCATGTTTGAGAAACAATATTATGTATTATCTATTATGTATGTATGTATGTGCGCATAATTAATATTGTGAGGAGTGAGTAGGTAGGCTAGCACATGATTTAAAGGCCGTCCAACTGTATCTAACAGTATTAGTGACTGAAACTAAAACAAGTGGAGCAAAGCTACATCGATCATTATATTATATTTTTTTTTAAAAAAGGAAGCTTCCTCTTTCACGTTTTAATGGTATATTTTGACTAGTGGTTACCTAATTAATAAGTTTCTTTGATATTACAGCAAATTAGAGGGTATTATTTTGTCATATGATACAAGTAATTAAGCCCAATATAGTAATGGAAAAGTTCTTAATTAGTTAATTACTTCAATAATGGTTTGTTGTTATGAATTGATTACTAACATGTTGGGATTTTCTTTGTTTATAACAAAACAAAATCAATAATGTAATTTTATGACAGAGAGGAAAGAGCTTCAGTAATTTGTAAACCAATTCAACTAAACTCAATTATATGCTATGATATATATATATATAGTACGTGTAAACATAACTTGAAATCTTGAAGAAGAAAGAAAGAAAATATTTCATAAAACATACACGGGATATTAGTGTATTGTTTTTTTTAACTAATTTTTGTACAAGATATATAATTAAACACATTTTTAATAAATTATACTTTTCTATAAAATAGTATTAATAATAAATGCGAATAGCATGCCTTGGATTATAATGGATAAAAAAAAAAAGTTTACGTCAGCATATTAACTCTGAACGCCTTTGGTTTTTAAGCATAAGGCTAATTAATTGGAAGTTGCTTATAAGTAGAGATTACTAATCACATATATTTTACTCAGCATTACATATGTCAAGTTTTCGTTAACATAGGAATGAAGAACTTCAAAATTTTGAGATCAGTTTCACATTAAAAATAAAAGGGTAAATTTCACTTTGGTACCCTGTTCTATGGACCAATTTCATTTTGGTGTCATGTTCTTTTAAAAGTGCATTTTGGTACCATGTTATTTCAAAAATGACATTTTGGTACCCTGTTCTTTGGACCAATTTCACTTTGGTACCCTAAAAAAATAGAATAGGGTAACAAATAGTGAAAGAACAAGGTACCGTAATTCCGTAAAGTGTCACTTTTAAAAGAACAAGGTACCAAAGTGGAATTGATTTATAGAACAAAGTACCAAAGTGGAATTTACCCCAAAAAAAAATTTTAAAGATGATTTTTTTCTTTCGGGAATCCAATCCTCAAAAAAGTTAGGCCAAAACTTCAAATTGGTCCCATCTCAAATTAATCCTTTATATTTCATTTGTTATTAGATTGGTCCTACATATTTATATAATCTCCCAAATTGGTTCAAAAATGACTGAATGTTGTCATATCTCTGTCATTTCAAGTTCAAATGCGACGAATATAGAGTTACAAATTTCTTTTGACAAAGAATTTGGAGCGAAGAACAAGGTCAAATCGAGTCTCGAAAGTAGATAACTCGTTTTATAATCAACCAAGTGAATTTAGTTATATTTATCTCGTTTCAAATTCAAATGCGACGAGTTCAAAAGTGTGCTAATTTTTGAAGAGTCTTTTCCTTGTTCAATTGATATCATTAGTAAATAAAGTCAAATCGCGTCCTAATAACAAGTTTGAGACCAATTTGAGAAATTATGAAATTAGACGAATTTAAAATCCCTTCATACATATTAAGGGACTAATTTAAGGTTTTGACCAAAACATTATCATCATCATAATAAATATATATATATATATATATATATGATAATGTTTGATTAATATATGGTAGAAATAACATGCACATTGAAAGAAAGAACAGTTTGAAAACCACGGCCAGGTGGAATTGGAAATATGGGTTGTCATTCAAAGATTGAAACATTTTAATAAAATAAAAAAGGAAAAACCTGAGTCTGACATGTGCATTTTTTTATTATACGTATCACATGACATGGAAAATGACTGAGTTATTGAACATTTGAATACTTTTTTTCTTATGGAAAAAACATTTGAATACTTAACCATTTAACAGACTGTGGTATAATATAATAACATGAAAACTAATTTTCTTAATTAATATATATCCTCCTGTCAGATTCTATAATTTCCTGACAGAATTTTGTTTGCAAATCAAGAAAATAAGATCTCCTCTACAAGTTAATTGATCCATAAAGTTTAATTTATAATTTTTTTAAATTTTAAAGGGTAAAATACAGGAAAGGTACCTGTGGTTTGGCTTAATCTCACTTTTATGACGTGTGGTTTCAAAAGTTACACATAAGGTATCTGTGTGTTTCGCCGTTAAACAGAAGCAGTACTTGTGTAATTTTCCGTTAAAGAAAGGGTTGTTTTGCTATTTTGGCCAAATTTGGGGGGCAAAAAAGTAATTCTGATGCAAGGAGAAAGAGGCTAGATCTATAGTATTGCCCAAAAATATTTAAATTCTTTCAAAACAGTTCCTAAAACTCAAAAGTTCTAGANTAAGTCAAATGCTAAGTCTAATGTCTAACATGGTACCTTGGGGTATTACAGAAACCCTCTTCGATCTGCAATTTCAACAACCCTAATTTCATCAAATCAAATTAGAAACCCTAAATCTTTGAAATTGCTTCAAAATCCGCCGAGAAATTTGGAGATGATAATTCGGGTGATTTCTGATTAATGTATATCTATGTGTGTGTGTGTGTGATTTCTGATTTAATTTGATGAGTGGAATTTGAAATTCGTATGAGAAATGAGGGTTTGTTGAGTTTATGAGAAGAAGATGATGATGAAGATGAAGAGAGTGTTGGGTTTCATCGTTTAATGTTCAAAATATGAAGCTAATATGTAGTTCAAGCTTCAGCAAAACTACAGGTACCTAATGTGCAACTTTTGAAACCACAAGTACTACTTTTTCTGTCAAAAATTTAACGGAAAATTACACAAGTACTGCTTCTGTTTAACGGCGAAACACACAGGTACCTAATGTACAACTTTTGAAACCACACGTCATAAAAGTGAGATTAGGCCAAACCACAGGTACCTTTCCTGTATTTTACCCAATTTTAAATTAATACAATTTAGTGTTCTAATATGTTTTCTTTAAAAAGAAAAAAATATGATAAATCATCATTTTGAGGACTGAAAAATTAGAAAAATACAAGTAAAATACTCTTGGTACCTCTAAAGTATGAGGTTTATTTCAGTTATACTTTTAAAGTTTTTTAAATCAATTGTATTTTAATTTTTCTTTTATGTCAATTGTAACTCAAATTTGAAAGTGTAACTGAAATGTCCTTCATACTTTAAGGGTACTGATAATATTTTGCCAAAAATATATTAATTACATAACTTTTATATATACAAAATATAAATTGAATTGTTAACTCTATTGGTTAAGAAAATTAGTGTGAGTATACATCATGCATGTGCGTGTTCTTTAGAAAAATATATTTATCTATACCTTGCTAATCCTAATACTTCAGGGATGCCTTTATGAATTATGATGACTTTTGCGAATATACAATGCCATGTACATAATTAAAGATAAAATAATGTAGTGTAAATTAATAATTTGATTGATTTTAAAATATTATTATTGATCTTTGAAAATTTGAAATATATAATTTAGTCTCTGAAAAAATTAAATAATATATCCAATAGCTTATAAAAGAGGTATTTAGTGCACATATTATTTTTTCAATTTGAGGAATCATATTAGTGTGAGTCTCATAAATATCAAAATATTTATTTGAACGAGTTAAAATAATTATGGAATTACTTTGCAATATTCTTATGAATGTTACAATCTTATGTTTGATTCAACTTTAATAATTCTAAGAATGTTTAATACTTTTCTAAGTATTTTTTTTTGCTCAAATTTCTAAATACGCCATTAACTTTTTATTTTCAACCAATAGCTTATCAAATAAAAAAATTTTCCAAAATAATTCATGAGAATATTTTTTAAAAAAATAGTTTTTTCCTACATCATAAAAATAATTATATAATTAAAACTTTTAATAATCTTAATAAATTCATTAAGAAAATACTATTTCAAAATATAACTTGATAAATTTCAAAATAACAAAATAGTCTAAAAAAGTCCTCATTCAAAACATAACAAAAAAAAAAAATTCAAAATAACACAAATAAAAAATCATACTAGAAGTAAAAATTAATTAGGGGTAATACATTCATTATGAGTGGGTTAAAATGATCTCATCTCATGAGATTAGACTAATCCTTCGCCCGAGGATGAGATTAAAAATAGGTCAATTCATGAGATTAAGTCATTCCCAGGTCAGGACTAATTTTTTTATCCCCATATCAAGTCCGGAATTACTCTATTTGAAAACTCGTAATTCTGAGAATAATTTGTGTATACCAAATGCTCCCTTTAATCTAAGAAATGAATTAATAAAAATATTATTTAATTCTTTCATATTTTAATTTTTTCAGAAACTAAATTATCAATTCTATAATATCTTAGGAACCAAATTGTTAATTTACTCTTAAATATAAATCCAAATTAATTTCACCGTTTAGAAGAAAGAAAAACAAGTGAGGAAGGAATCTGAAACTGAAATAGAAGTGAGAACTAAAAATGCGCTTAATTAAATCTTTTAATAATCCATTAGCGTTAAATATAATACAAGAACCGACAGGTAATTAAATTAATCAAACAAGTTATCTGCAGCTAAACACATCATTAAATTTGCGTTTTGCAGTTTTCTTTCTTTCATGTGGACTTTCAAGCCAGAAACTTTTCTCTCTCTCTCTCTACACGAAGATGCCCACTTTCACATATCGCTCTCGCCATTACAAGGGACAAAATTTGTGGCCGATGTTCGTTGGAAAAGACATAACTTTTTTATAAAGGTTGCGTTGATTCTTAATTGTTCTCTTCCCTCTGAGAGTGACAAATAGAGATACGCAATTACAAGTTTAGAAACTCTTTCCCAAAAACGACAACACCAAAACGCAACCCATTGAAGTCAAGCACTCAAGGTGTTTGAGAAAAATCCCACAAGTGTAAAACTCCTATCTTTTTCCACCATAAGGTGAAACATAAGTTTTCTGGACTTAAGGTATTCATTCATCTTGCTTATTGAAATATATGTTTTTTTATTATTCCCTTGGTTTTGTTTATGATGGATCATCTCTTTCTGGTAGAATCAATGATCTGGTGAGGTTGCTTTGACTTTTGAGTTAATAGTTTCCTTAATTGAAGCTAAGTTGTTTAAAAAAAAATCCCATAATTAAATGTATAAGTTCTATCTTTGTCTAGCAGAAGCCGAAATGTTAGTTTTCTGTACCTCAATTATTGATTTTTGACGTGAACCTATGTTGGTTTATCTTCCATAGTCTAGTTTTAAATGATACGAATTGATTCTTGCTTAGTTCATATCTTTTGTGATCCCTTTAGTTTCATTGATGATGGATCATGTGCTTCCCCCCCTTAAATTTCTTTATAGCCTGTTTAATCCCTTTGAGGTATAATATAATCAATCTGACCTGTTACACTTGATTCTTGATTTCTGAGTTAATTTTCTTAATCATATTATCTAGGTTGACATAATTTTTATGAAACCTTTAGTTTCTGGGTTTGGTGGTCTAAAATATTCCAAATTTCTATGAAGATTTTGATTATCTCTGATGTTTGTTTGGTGTAATTCTTGACAGAAACCAGAAATGGGTCTGATGATCTTTTCATGGGAATGATATGGAGGATGATGATGATGATGATGATGAGGACTCATGATCTTTCTTTCGGTGTTTCATGAATAGAACACTCAACAAATTAAAGCTTGTTAATTTAAACATGAGGGTGAGAGAAAATAGTGAGATAAATCCAATTCTTTTGAGATTTGGCGTGGCTTTAGCTTTTTCACTTGCTGGATTTCTCTTCTCTCGCTTTAGAACCAGAAGAATCAAGCCCTCCATTACTACTCTGCCTTCAGATCACCCTTCAGGTTTTGTTTCTGCCTAAATATGTTAATGCAATAAATAAAAAAAAATTTATTTTTTGATCCTGAATTTGTCCTAAAACCACAATTCAATCCCTGAATATTAGATATACACTTTTTAGTTTCTGAATTTTTCACAAACATCAACTATGTAGTTTTTGAAATGTTACCTAGAGACCAAAAAATTGATATTTGTAAAAAAATAAATAAAATAGGGACAAAAAAATAAACTTTTAATATTCAAGGTCTAAATCATAATTTTGAGGTAAATTCAAGGACTAAAAAATAAGTTTTGTCAATAAATAATGAAAATGAATAACTTAATGTTTTTTTTTTTCTATTGTGTTAGATAACAATATTGAAGTTGCTTTAGAAGGAGGTAGAGATCAAGACGAAGATGATGTTCATGCTGCGAAAGCAGCATCTATTCCTTGCTTCACTGTTTCAGAGGGACATATTCTGGATGGGGTGAGTTCAGTTTTAGATTTACAAAAACTACTGGTTCATCATATACTGTTTGATTCTGAGGAACTTAATTACTTAAGCCATAGACAATATATTTGCTTTCACCATTTCTTGGTTTTGTTTTTATTAAAATAACAAATATGACTGAAAATAAGTTTATTAAGTACAAAAGATGTTTTTACTATATTTATGAAATAACTTGCAACATCTTTGTTGTACAAAATATAAAACCTTTAATAACGTTTCTCATAAAATGTATAGTCAATTTAAGTTAATTTGGTTTAAAAATAATAATAAACAAAATTTTAACTTTATATGACAAACATATTTATAAATGTTAAAATTTTAAAAATAGAAAATGTTGTTTCAAGTCAAATGTAGATTTAACTTTCTATTTTCATATTAAGAAAGAAAGGAAAGGATATATATATATATATATATATATATATATATTGGAGTTGGGTTCTTCTTGTGCAAAAGGAGAAACACTTGTAAACTGCTTGGACATTTGTAGGAGAAAAGAGAAATAAACTTGTGTAGCAAGCAAAGATCTTTTATTTTATTTTATTTCTAACGGGAAATTCATATTCACCTTGAACATTCTCTGTTTTCATCAATTTTCTCTATGGAATTTTTTTGGTAACAAAATAAATAGGTGACAAGAAAATTTGTCTGCAGTAAAATTATGGAAAGTTGGCCATATGCTGCCATGATATTTTTGTTCAACTAAGAGGGAAGTGTTAATTAATAGATTTCCCTGTTGCAGGAAGAAAAATGCATCAATAAATTAGTAGTTGAGAAATCCCCTACTGGTCTCTCTCCAAGTTGTTCACAAAGTGAAGATGAGTATGAGTTTCTCTTACCTGAGTTTAATGATCTTGAGAAGGAATTGGACTTTGGAGCCACCATTATTGGAAACTGTTTAAACAAAGGTGAAGAAACACCAAGGTTAAGGGTAGGATATCCTAATGCTTATGTGATTCCACAAAAAAAGGATGAAGACTATGAGCAAGAGATTCAGCATCTCAGGACCAAAATTAGTATGCTTCAAGAGAGGGAAAGAAATCTTGAGACTCAATTGCTTGAGTACCATGGTCTCAGAGAGCAAGAAACAGCTATTATGGAGCTCCGGAACCGATTGAAGATAAGCAATATGGAGGCAAAGATGTTCAATCTGAAGGTTGAGACCTTAAAATCCGAGAATCGGATATTGGAGGCTCGAGTGGCTGATCATGCTAAAGTGGTTGCTGAGCTTGAGGCTGCAAAGGAAAAAGTGCAACTGCTTCAGAAGAAAATTAGGTGTGAAGCTCAACAGAATAGGGAACAGATTATAGCCCTTCAACAAAGAGTTGCTAAGTTGCAAGAGCAAGAATGCAAAGTTATTTCTAGTGATCGAGATATTCAAAGCAAGTTGCAAGAGCTAAAGGATCTAGAGTCTGAGGCAGAAGAGTTGAGGAAAGCTAATTCGAGATTGCATTTCGACAATTCTGAATTGGCTCGGAGATTGGATTCTACTCAGGTCCTTGCAAATTCTGTTATGGAAAACCCTGAGGTAAGAAGATTATAGTCAATTTGTTCCTTTTCTTCGTATGAACCATAGCTGTCCCTCACCTATCCATTTTAACGATCTAGATAAAAATTAATCCCATTTGATCCGGATAGGACCACAATGGTGACAAAGTTTTCCTACCAAGTATTTAATGTAGTTGCATTCTCAAGTCTCGAACTTGAGACCGTTGGTTAAACAGGATCAACTCTGAACAAGTTGATCTACGTGTTTGGTGGTTTAGTTTACTTCTTTCAGTAACTATTGTTGGATGCAATTTTACCTTATACTTTTGGATGCAGGCTGATGCTCTGAAAGAGGAAAGTGAGCGTCTTAGGCAAGAGAACGAGGATTTAATGAAGGAAATTGAGCGATTACAAGCTGACCGGTGTTTAGATGTGGAGGAATTAGTGTACCTGAGGTGGATAAATGCTTGTTTAAGATATGAACTTCGGAATTATCAACCTCCACCTGGGAAAACAGTAGCAAGGGATCTAAGCAAGAGCTTAAGCCCCACATCTGAGAAGAAAGCAAAGCAGCTTATATTAGAATATGCGAATACCGATGGGATGGGAGAGGGAGGGGCCGGCATTATGGACTACGATTCGGATCAGTGGTCCTTCTTCTCCCTAGCTTCTTTTCTTTCAGATTCTGGAGAGTGTGATGATGATAATTCTTCTGTTGGTAATTCATCTGCTGCCAGAACTAACACCTCAAGCAAGGTCAAATTTTTGCGCAAGCTTAGGCGATTGCTTCGAGGAAAAGATAGCCATGATCATCACCAAGAAGGTAGTGATTTACCACATTTTAGTACAAGTATAGCAACAGAAAATGATGATGGAGCCGAAGGTCACAAGAATGAGTTTTCAACCCCTAGTTCTAGAATTTCCTTGGAGTCCCACAGGATGACAGATTTGAAGTACAAAGATCGGAGAAATCGTTATAGCATGGATGTGGGAAGACCAAAAGGATTCATTCATAGAAGGTTGAGTTCTGGAGATTTAAAAAACCGACTTGGTACTCCTTTGCCGGATTCCTTAGGCACAGCGAAATCTGAGTTGGTGAAGTATGCTGAAGCTTTAAAAGACTCTGATGAAGGTACCATATATAACAAGTTTCATAAAAGATCAACATCATATATATAGGTCTTTTTAACTTATAAGGAATATACAAGTATTTTAGATTAGCAGGGTATACAGTACTAAAAGCTCATGTACCATGTCAGGCATTAGGATCTATGCAGACAATAATGTCAACATATACCAGTATTGTACACAATTTTGGACTTATCAAATTAAATAATAAGCAATATATGTTGTGAATAGACTTCACAAATTATAGAACATATTTTCTGAAGTTTTATTGGTTTCTTGTTCCTCTTGGTCATATAGTATTCTTTGTCGTACCTAAGAATCTTTCTGAATATGGGTAAGTTAAGGCTTTCATTCATTTCTTCATATCCGTTGGCATAGTTTGCCCTTGTGTACAAACGTCAAACTTGGTAACTCAAAAACTCATAGGACTTTACAATTTCACATCCCAAAACTTGGTTAACTTGGTCCAAAACTCGAAAATGGTCAAACTCAATTAAACTTGCATTCTCTAACTCATAACCTCGGACTAGTTTACTCATAAACTTGGAAATGATGTACTAGCCTCAAAATCAATGAATATGGTCCTGCACTGCAGTTGTTGAACTCATTTTCATTTCTTTATATCTAAAAATTGGGTTAAGAATCTTATCCTTAACCATCGAAATAATTGCAAATAAATAAATTCTTTTGCTTACTGTTTTATTTAACTTTAAATAAGTTGAATACTAAAGAATATAGACTAAAATTTAGTCTTAATCCTTCATTAAATTTATTTCATTCTTGAGTGGAGCAGCATGTATTGTATTCTATTATTCAATAAATGTCAATTTAGTTTTATAACCTGTAACTATATAATTTTTTCAATTAGGTGAAAGTGTACTCTCCATTTTTGAGTTAATTTAAATTCTTGAGTTAGACAAGCTTGATGTAAACATATTTCTGGAGATGATATTGAGTATTGACCAAAACTTGAGTATTATTATCACATGTATATTATGATTCGTCAGCAACGGTATAAAAGCTTATGTTATTAGGTTCCATGTAGCCAAAGGTTCACGTGAGGCAAACAGAACATACAAATCAGTCTCAGGAAATGAATGATTTGTAGTAAGCTTTCTCTCAAGTTTACACTAAATTCGTCTTGTTTATCTGCATCTTTTGAGAAAACATCATGACAAAAGTATATATGTTGACCTCAGAAACTTAGTACGCCGACTAATTTGGGAAAAAAGTACAAGCTTTTTGATATAAGAGAGAGAGAAAGAGATTCTTATTGTTGGCAACAAGTACAGAGTTCAGAGCATATTAGCAATCTGCCTTTAAAACTACTCAAATCCCTCCCAAATGTTACAGTTTATGGCTTTAAAATGCAGAAAAAATATAGCTAGTGTAACTGAATGAGTTCATTTCTCATAGACATCTCAACAATATAATAAATAATACAGATTTCTCCATATAGAAACATTAGCAAACTATATGCTTCACTTAATGATATATAGTGGCATAAAAGAAAGTATATTGTAGAGATTATGGTAGCCATGGATGGGGGTGCTTATGATATGAGGGCTATGCCTTGTAAAATCAGTGAATCTGCCAGAACTTGGTTAGCAGCTTGAGAAGGATGGACACTATCCCAAAACACATACTGGGTTGCATTAGAACATGTTCCTACTGATTTTGGGTTGCACAATAATGATGTTGTCTCTACAATCCCAGTCCCACAGCAACCTCTCCTTGCCTCAGCAAAACCTGCCATACAAAAATGAATAATTCTATGTTATTTTAATGCAAAAAATGAAAGTCCATGTTGGTAAACAATATGTTTGCTAATATAGTTTGGATCACTTCGGTTTAGTTTGAATGATATCAGTTATCATCCAAAAGCCGAATCGATCTAATCGGTTTTCAGCCAGAATCATCCAGTCAATCCAATTACATAATTGGTTTTGGTCAGTTTGAATCGGACTGGATCAATTGAATTTGAATCGGATTGAATCTGAAAAACCCTAGATGCAGATGTTATGTGTACCAGATTTTGAAGGCGATTGAACAAGGTCATAGAGGGGCTTGTAGATATCAAAGATGACAATCTTGAGACCAGGAAGTTGCTTTTGGAGAGTTGCTGCAGCAGAGTTGACCCTTTTGTTAAATGCTTGTGCATCAGTGTTGATCCTTGAGACACATCCATTCTCATGAAACCCAAACAAAGTTCTTGCAGCAGGTAGGCAACCCAATGGTGGAAGTGAAGTCACTCCAATTTTCCTTGCTCCCAATCCATACAAGCCCTATTTTCAAACAAAGCAGTGAATCAGAGAGATTCCTGAGTATATTTAATATATATACATAAAGATCAGGTAATATCCCCAGCTGATAGCCAGAGATTTCTTGATTGGATTTGTCTTATAGCAGAGTTGAAATAGCAAAATAGTGAAAATACCTTGATAAAACTATTGAATGAGTCCAATAGGTATGAGGAATACTGATCAGGAGTGAAGACCTTGTTGATCAAAGGATTAACATAGTAATTTTGAACAAAGTCACTACTTCCAGCACTCAATAAGTACAATGCATCCTTGATGATTGATGCTGCTTTCTTACTGCCAGCAACCTTGGCCAGCTTGGTTTGGTATTCCTTGTAATAACTTAGTTGTTGGGACAATGGGATAGCATGCTGCCATAAAAGTAAAAACAATAAAATGAATAAACAAGATTTTTCTTTTTTCAAGTCAAATCCAAAGTTACTAATCTAAACTTACATTCAAAATAGCTGCCTTCTCATCATAACCAGAGGCAGCTGAAGCAAAGTTTGCCCCAATTAGAAGGTTCTTCCCAGATGCTTGTGGGCTAAGATATGGAGGTGCATAAGTTTTAAATCCCAGTGTTTCAGCTGCAAAAATAAATAAATAAATAAGTAAAATAAAAAATAAACAAAACTTAAGCTTTTAAATAATTTTTTTTGAAAGTTGTCTGTCCCATTAGAAAAGAATTCTCTGATATTTTGTCAGCAAAATATTCTAATGAACACTAATATAAGTGAGTCCAGCTGGTAACATACCCTACAGTAAGCCATGTGACTCAACTCCAAAATTTTAAATCATGAAATATATATATATATATATATATATATTATAATGAACCAAACAGAGGAGAGTGAACTACAAGGTTGATGTTTTTCACTTACCTGTAATATCAGTAGCTAATTTTCCATTGCAGAACCTTCCAGTGGCTTGATGATTGACAAAGTCTCTCCCATAAGGAGGATAATTTGCCTTATAAATAGTGGGCAAATAGTCATTATTCCCCACATCAACTGCAGAATCACCAAATGTTATGATAGCAGGCACAAGGGTATCCTGTGCATTGATAATCCCTCCTAAGAAGAAAAATGCAAAGAACAACAGAACAAGTGCTTGAACTTCTCTGCTATAGATGTTCATCTTTCTCAAGCTAGCAATGTGCTTCTTTGTGAGGTCACAGCTCAGAATCACACCTTATATGGCTGCTGAAACAGACCCTTATTGAAGTGGGAAGATGGAAGTTGACCACCTCCATTAAATGACAGATCAGAAAGTAGTTATGTTTGCATTAAAGGCTATGGAGTACCCTACTTTTGGTGTGTGGTTTGGTATTTTTTTCTCTATGATTTTCTCTTGTATTTACCAGATACTTGCATACTTTATTGATTCATTTGATTTTGCTGCAATTACTGTTGTTGAGCAAAGTGGTTGAAGATTTTGTGTGTGGGAGCTGGCATAGTAACCTTATTAGTCATTAGAGGGAGCCTACATGTGCAGAGGATTTATTTCGGTTGTTGCATAGAAAGGTTGACTACGTGTGAGTGAATGAATGATGACAAGTTGGCAAGCACAGTGTAGGAGTGAGGACATTTATATCTTTCAATTTTCATGGATAAATGAAATGGATTTAAAATTTTGATTAATATATATCATTATTTTTCTGTCATAAATTTTGTGGACCTCCTCTGATTTAAATGAGAAATGTGGATATTTTTTTTCTCTGTTTGGTTCTTTACATCTTACTTTTTCTTTTTTCTTTTTGTTGGGTGCTTGTGAAGCTCATCTTAATTAAGGAATGCCTGATACATTGTAAAATTCAGGAGATATTCTTTGGATTAACACCCTTAATATATAGATAAATTAATTTATTTACCATCAAAACATTGCTTCAGACAGAGTACTAAATCAATGCGAGGTTATTCTTAGTGATAAGCATTTTACTATCACTTAAATAAAGTTTTAGAATTGAGACTTTATCAATGTAACTATTCTCGTTAGAAGATTCTTTCACCTAATATGCGTGACAGATTTGAATTAATTAGAACAAAGTCCCTAAAATTGAACGGGAACAATTAAAAAAGAAAAAAGGCAAGGCAGATTACAGTTATATGTTAATTATATATAGTTGGCTGGCTTTGATGTGGAATATATCAATGCATGCAGTACGTATAGCAATCACAATTTACAACAATCACTTTCCATCTTGATCATCCATAAATCAAGGCTTCATAAATCACATATATACATGCATAAATTCATACCAGTTTCACGTATTATTAATGGAGTGATGCAAAATATCAACTTTCATGTCTGGTTAAGCTTGATTCATTGAACTTTAATGGAGGACCATATTAAGCCTTTATATAGAAATATATCGAGCTCCAACATCTACATATAACAGAAATTGGGTATTAGTTGCCATCATCGTTTACTTGTAATACATTTACCTAACAGATGAGATATATATATATATATATATATATTTAGTTTAGGTTTCTTTTTAATTATCTCAATTTCATATCACAGACTTCTCACGTACAATTTGACTTCTTCAAGCTAGCTATATATATCTTTGAGCCCACATGCATGTGAACACAACAGTACACAGTACATTCAGTGCTAAATAGTAGTAATACTAATATTATGGTTAGGCATGTGAAACTAAAAAACATGAGACAACTAGTTTGGTAAACACCAGACAAGACACGTTTTGTAATTAGTGCAGCTCGATCTGTGTTTGATTATATTCTGGATGCTTTGAAGTGAAGTACTGTATGTTAAATGCAATATTTTGTTTTAACCCTATAAATTGTTATTTTTATGCCAAAATTTTTTTTTGGTCCCCAATGTTTACTCTAAGTTTCGTTGTGGTCCACAATATATATTTTTTGTTCCATTTTGATCCTTAATGTTTCTTAGAAGTTTTCTTTTGGTCCTAATAATTAACTATTGAATATAGCCATATCTCTCTCATTTCAAATCTAAATACGATGAGATCCAGGCTATAAGTTGCATTTGATGAGTTCTATCTTTGCTTAGTTGAGGTCCTCAACAAACGAGATCAAATCAGACATGAAATCGAATCTGGAAGTAGGCCGCTCATTTCATGAAGTTGGTTATATATATATATATATATCTCGTTTTAATTTTGAATGAATGAAATCGAATCTACGAGTTAATTTGACGAGTCCTTTCGATGTCTAGTTGGGAACGTTGACAAACGAGGTCAAATGTAGTACTCTAAAAGTTGATATTGATATTTTGACCAAACTCACTCTCGAAGTACTATTTGACCTTTTTTGCCAATGGATTCAGCTCGATAGACAAAGAACGCGTCAAGAGTAACTTGTAGCTCTGATTTCGTTGCATTCAGATTTGAAACGAGAGATATATGATCAAATTCATGAAACAAGAAGTGGCCCATTTTCGGGCTCGATTTCATGCCCTATTTGACCTCATTTGCTGATGACTCCAATTTGGCAAAGAAAGAACTCATCATCAAATTTAAGTCGTAGCTCTGAGTTCATCGCATTCAGGTTTGAAACGATAAAGATATGACTTCATCAATAGTTAGGGATTAATTAGACCAATTATGAAACTTACTAAGGACCAAAATGAAACTATTGAGACATTAAGGACTAAAATGTAACAATAAAAACATTATGGACTAAAACAGAATTTAGGATTAACTCTAGGAGCCAAAATAGGTTTTCGGCCTTTTTTTCTACTAGAAGTTATCAAAGGCTAATGACAAACTGCAATAAGTGGCCCAAATTCATGACCGCGTCAAGAGTGACTTGTAGCTCTGATTTCGTTGCATTCAGATTTGAAACGAGAGATATATGACCAAATTCATGAAACAAGAAGTGGCCCATTTTCGGGCTCGATTTCATGCCCTATTTGACCTCATTTACTGATGACTCCAATTTGACAAAGAAAGAACTCATCATCAAATTTAAGTCGTAGCTCTGAGTTCACATTTAGGTTTGAAACAATAAAGATATGACTTCATCAATAGGTAGGGATTAGACCAATTATGAAAATTACTAAGGACCAAAATGAAACTATTGAGAAACATTAAGGACTAAAATGTAACAATAAAAAATTACGAACTAAAACAAAATTTAGGATTAACTCTAGGAGCCAAAATAGGTTTTTGGCCTTTTTTTTACAAGTTATCAAAGACTAATGACAAACTGCAATAAGTGGCCCAAATTCATGAACGCGTCATGAGTAACTTGTACTTCTGATTTCGTTGCATTCAGATTTGACCAAATTCATGAAACAAGAAGTGACCCATTTTCAGGCTCGATTTCATACCCTATTTGACCTCATTTACTGATGACTCCAATTTGGCAAAGAAAGAACTCATCATCAAATTTAAATCGTAGCTTTGAGTTCATTGCATTCAGGTTTGAAACGATTAAGATATGACTTCATCAATAGTTAGGGATTAGACCAATTATGAAACTTACTAAGGACCAAAATGAAACTATTGAGAAACATTAAGGACTAAAATGTAACAATAAAAATATTACGGACTAAAACAGAATTTAGGATAAACTCTAGGAGCCAAAATAGGTTTTCGGCCTCTTTTTTTTACTACAAGTTATCAAAGAATAATGACAAACTGCAATAAAAAATAAAAGTTAATTAACATGCTAATAGTACAATTTGGACATAATACAAATAATTAATTTACACATGGCAAGAGATGCATTTCTTATATGATTTGATTACGTGACATTAATATTGATCTTCCTTAAAAAGATATTAGAAAATTTAACGAAATGAGTTATCTGTACAAAGATCATAGTTTAAGAAAATTTTATGTATTTTATAATTTTTTTATATAATCGATCACGAGATATCATTCAAATATATGTTTTTTCACTTGTTTCTTATTTTTTTTTTTGTGAAAATGAAAACTGAAAATGAGCCTACCAATCACACCCTAAAACTTTCTCAATGCATGGTTATTTCAAAATAAGGCTTAAGTGCACTTTTAGTCCCCTAACTTTCGCAAAGGTCTCAATTTGGTCTCCTAACTTTTTTCGTTACAATTTTGGTTCCCTAACTTTCGCAAAAGTCTCAATTTGGTCCCCTAACTTTGATCCCCTAACTTTTGAAAACGTCTCATCGTTGGTCCTCTAATTTTCGTAAAAGTCTCAATTTTGGTCCTCTAACTTGGGACCAATGGTGGGACGTTCTCAAAAGTTAGGAGACCAAATTGAGACGTTTTCGTAAGTTAAGGGACCAAAATTGCAACAAAAAAATTAGAGAATCAAATTGAGATCTTTGCGAAAGTTAAAGAATCAAAAATGCACTTAACCCTCAAAATAAAGATCCATTATGGGATGGGAAGAACTTGGGTTCCTTAGACAATATTTAGGTGGATTAATTAATTATGTAGAAATGGAGGCTGCCTGCTTTGTATTATTGTATATTGGCTTTAGTCATTAGTCTCGATCGTAATCACTGGCCAATTATAATGTGATGCTGTATTAAGAGAAAAATTCTGATTGGGTAAAAAGCACGTAGGGGCGACTACAATTTGCTTTGGTGGAATGAATATAATTCTGATTGTATATTATGTATATTATCCATTGGTTTAGAATGTATATATATTGAATAGTACATATTGATGTATATTTGGTCTATAATCGTATCTTATTATGACATGGTCCATCTCCAAAGTTAAACAATATTGTTGTAGATATATATATGTAGATGATCGATGACATGGAAAAGGGTGTCATTTGTGATTTGTCAAACTTCTCCTTAAAATAATGTAGGCAAGGATAGGATATTTGGTAATTAACTTATTAGAATTTTGATAATCTATTTAATCCAATCAAACAATGTTTTGTATATGTGGCAGTTTTTGGTGGAGAGTAGCTTAGACTTGCAATATTTTACTCGCATTTTGCTATCAACACGTGTCTTTCTTTTTCTTTTTTCCATTTTTCATCTACATGTATATCACAATTACCGCCTAAAACGCTTGCTTTGATTTTTTTCTTTCAAAATTTAAATTTCAAACTGCTTTCCTCATGATTTCAAGCTGACCTTCCTCTTCTCTATAATTCACAATTGCACATTTCAAATTTCAAATATCCCTCACTAGCTGCTTCATTCCTCATTAGCCGCTCTCTTCCTCTTCCTTCATCCAAAATTCACTTCTCTCTCCCGGAAATAAAAAAACGCAGCCACAAAAATCCGACCTTCCTCTTCTTCTCCCCTCCCATCTCCACCACCACCACCATCGTCTTCTTCTCCTCTTCCGTTTGCCATTTTTCATTTCTTCGAAATTATCCCTGTTCACCGATTTCGATTTCGACCGACTCCGTTTGCGAGGTAAGCTTCCGATTCCTCATTTCCATTCCATTTTGACACAAAACTTCTGAGAAGCTAAAAATCCAGCTCCTTCGCCATTTTCAGTTCGAACTTCGTTTCTGCCGTTCAAGCCTCCAAATTCGTTCGACATTGCCACTGTTCTTCGACTCCGCATCCGACTCCATCGTTTTCACAGTTCGTCAAGTTTTTCCTCTGGGTTTTTGTTTTTTCCTGAGAGATAAGTTGATTCTTTAACAAGAAGGTTATTTGGGTTGAATACTTTGCTCCATTCATTATTGTAATGCAGTTTGTAAGTTTTGCCTCATTTACTGTTAAGTTGAGATGTTATTCGTTATTGACCTTTTATTCCATTGAGATATTATTGATTATGGACTCTGAGTTTACTGAGGTATATTTGCTTTATAAATTTATCAAGTTATTGTGAAGCACAACCAGGAAGCTAAAGAAGCTATTAATCTTAAAGGCTACATGGTATTATAGACAGTTTCATTTGTATTACTGTTCTGCTTTTTGTTTGTATATGACAAATTTTAATATATATATATATATATATTGCAAGTTGGAAATCCTCTAAATGATTATCACTATGATGGCTTGGGGATTTTCCAGTTTCGGTGGTCATTTGGTATGATTTCTGATCAAACATACAAGCAATTGAACCTTCTATGCCATCATGAGAATTTACTATATCCACAAGGTTCATGTAAAAAAATATTAGAAATTACTGATAAAGAAATTGGCAACATTGATAAGTTCATTATCTTCACTCCTTTGAGCTTTGTGATTGAAATTTATATTACTCAGATGTTCTATCATAATGTTAGACTTTTGGCATAATTTCATATCTTCTGCCTACTTATAGAGTTTAATATTTTCCCCCTTTCAGCTTTGTTGCAGTCTTTGCATTTTTGACATAAGAGAGTGGTATTAATTCTTTTTCTTGAAATTATGCTTTTATCCTCAACTTTGGAATCAATTTTTTAAGTATTAGTTTTGCCGGTAACTCTCAAATATAGTACTTTCTTTATATTCACTTTCCTTATCTTTTCATTCATCTCCTTCTTGCTACGATAAGTTGTTCTATAAGTGCTTCAATATCATTGAACAGGTTTCTGCAGATTTCTGAAGTTAAAAGAGGTTATGATGGAAAACATTGAGAAAATACGTCACATATACTTCTTTAGTGTGTGTGTGTATAGAGTGTGGAAGAGAGAAAGTTGGATAGATTGTCTTCTATATATTCTTTGTGAGATGCTCAAAATTAAATTAGGATCACTCTGTCATTGAATTAGCGAGATGCAGATTATGTTTGTGAGATGCTCAACATTAAATTAGCAAACTTCCAAGTATTGTCTTCCTAATTCCATATATTGTTTGTGAGATGCTCTAGGATCGCTCTGTCATTGAATTAGGTACTGGTGTATCCTGAACTCAAAACTTAGATGAAACTGTGAGTACCGCAGTTAGATATGATTGTTGTTACAGATGGTAGCAAACTTAGATGAAACTTAAAAGACTATGAACATATCATTTATAGTTAAGTTTTCGAAGCTAATCATTGAATCCAGATAAGCAACTCTCACACACAAAATATCTCAATGACATCTAGCTTCTGTGTTTCTGTGATTGCTGCAGTTCATGATAGCTACAGCAGCATCTATGTCATATATATATTCTTGGAACATTAATGTCATGGAAGGCTTTAGCATTAGCTGGTGAAGTTTCTGCCCAGTTCTAAATTCATTCTTAAAATTTGAAAAATAAAGAAGGCGAAAATGCACAAACCCCCCGGAAACTTTAGTTATTATACAAAACAGTGACCCTTGACCTTTTGATTTTGTACAAATAACTCATTTTATTAAGATTTTCATCAAAAAGAAAATCAGATTTGTTTGTAAGTTTATGATTGTTGTTACATTTTACATTGATGCAAACTTAAAATAAATTAATACTGTAATTAACAGAAGTCAAAAAGTTCTTTTAAAAAAATGGTTTTATTTTTTCTAATAAGGATTTTATCCAAAGGGGTTATAAGCACAAAACTAAAAGTTAATGGGTCTTTCATTACATATCAGTGCCTTAGGGAGTTTCCTACACTGTAACTAAAGTTTAGAGGAATTTTGTGCATTTTAGCTAATAAAAAATGGCAGCAATGATAAAAAATGCTATGTATGTTCACTGGAATATTGAATTCTCTTCCTTAATGATTGAAACTGCTTTCATTTTGTTTGTGAAAACTGAAGAAAATCCTAGGTGGATGCATATTTGTGTAGGTTTTTTAAGGATTGAAAAGATATTTGTTTACATTTTTATATTACAGGGGAAGTTTGCATCATTTCAAACAATTGATGCGGGGCTGAAGAGTTATACCTTTTTGGAGACTAATATTTGTTTTTGTTTCTCTTTGTAGTGATTTCTGAGTTAATACACTATACCGCAGCAGGAAACTTTGATGGTGTTTCTGCTCACACGCCCTTAATCCAAGTGATTGTACCTCAAGTTATGACTCTAAAATCACAGCTTAGCGATTGTTCAAAGGTATGCAATTATACATTCATGAATTTCTTAACCTGCTTATCCTGAGGCATGGCTGATTCTCTTTATCGAATCAAGTGTATAATAGCAAATTTTGATGGGAAAATTGTGCAATTATTCATGATAGAATCGCAATTTTCCAATTCTACAATTTTGCTAAAAAAAATTGTGATTCTATCATTTTTCTCTCTCCATCACAAAAAAAGGTTCTTTTCTTTAGCTTTTGCTTCTAGGTGAAAATGGGGATATATATATAGACATGGATTAACTTCTGTTTTCTATATCTTTTTTTACTTTTTATTTTGGCTTCAATACAGATGAATGAACCTACTTTGTATTGTTGGTAAATGATTCCTCTTGAGTTTAATGTACTCTGTTGGATAAAGTTGTTTATAGAAAACCATTACTAATACTCTTATAAGTTCAAAGTTCAAACCCTTTTGTTTTTGTATCTGTGATGAGAAGACATGAACCTAAACAGAGAAAATGATGCAGAAGATGCATTTCAAAGTTCCATTAGTTGTATATTAGTGTTATGTTGATTTTAGCTGCTTAAGTAAAGGCAAATCTTGATAAAACAATGTGGTATAGCATTGAACATAGGTTACTTGGATTCTTAGACTTTAGCACAGAATGATTTCAATGTTCCATATTGAACTTCATAAGTGTCATAGAATGATTTCAGTTCATTCTTCTAGGATTAACTTCACTGAAGTTTGATTGTCATTTTTAATCTTGGTGAACTGACATACCTGCAAGGTATTATGAAATTTGCTATAGTTTCTACTGATAGGGAGTTGGGTGGTGCAAATTTGCTATAATCTCTACTGCAAGGTATTTTTACTTTCTTTTTAGTTTTTAATTATTCAATCCTTAGTTCTGATTTCCTCTTCTGACGTCTTTTCAGAGGTATCGACTTGAATTCTCTGTAGCTTTTCTGTCTCCAGTTCAACTTAATTGTAGTTCTGCAAGTTCTTTTTCTCTTTCGGGCTTGAAACCCGTATCTTCTGATTCTGTGCCATGCCTGTCTCTTAATATGATTCTTCTTTCATTTAAAGACTTCTACTGTTTTTGAAGATAATTAACAAATTCAGATTGAAATGGTATTTGTGCTAAAAGGAATTATTAGCGTAAGTTATTAACTGATGTCAAGCAGTGTAGGTTTGGTCCCTAAGTCGTTGCATCAAGTAACAGAGAAACTAAAGTTGCTAAACATGAAAAGGCATATATAGTACAAGCTTCAATTCAGTTTGACCTTTAGCTAACCAGAGTTTTCAATGTGCTTAATAGTCTTCTGGGTTTTGTTGCTTAATAGTCTTCTGGGTTTACAATGTGCTGAACTTTTCTTTGAAAAAATAACAAAGACAGATTGTGATCAGGGGTAGTAATATTCCATAATGTGCTTGACAATGAATACAATGTTGGTGGTGCTCAAATCAGAATTGAAGGTGTATATATATGGCCTTTTAGACAGCTTCGCCTGGTAGCCAACAGGTGAGCTTTCATGGATATAACCAATATGATATGCAGGTTATGTTTATAGGATTCCTTACTGCATTCATTTATGCTTTATTCAACACTAATATATCTGTCTTTTCAAATAAGCCAATAAATTTTACTTTGGAATTTTTACTTTCTGTTTAGTTTTTAATCATTGATTCCTTAGTTTTGATTTCAACTTCTGATTTAATTTTGGAAGAGGTGGATCTTGGAAAGTTGAAACTCAAGGAGAAGCTACCTCTCTGAATCAGTCCTGTAATGATAAAGGTAATAACTACCTTCAAGTATATTATTAAAATCCCATTATCATGCAGTAGTCAATCCTTGATCCTCTCTTCAAATCTGCTCTCTCTGATGGGTGCTTAAAATATTTGGTAATGTTAAACATTAAGTGTTTAAAATATTTAAACTCATATATAATCATAGGACCTTTTATGTTAGTTACTGTAATAGATTTGAATTTTGTCTTAAGTTTGATGTTGAGCTATGCTGTACATTTATTAGATTACTTTTATTGCAAAAAACATGTTTGACCTTCTTATTAGATTTTCTTCCGTTTAAAAAATAATTTGTCGTTAATTTTTCTTTTCTTACTGATTAAAGTGTGAGTTGTGAGGTTTATTTTCTATTTTTTTGTTCTTCTTAAGTAATGATTGCTTAAATTTAGATTAGTATGGTAGAGTTATATTGAAATGCCATAAAGTCTCCAACTTTTTTGTTGATGACTTTTACAGTTTAGTGCTCTAAACTTTTTGAATTTTCTTATTATGTAGATTATATTTTATATTTTATTTGCACTTCAATGCAGCCCTCTTCAATTTTAGATATAAAATTCATAAATTATTAATGATGTTGTGGCCAATTCTGCAGGAGATGGTGGGTGGGTTTTTTAGTTGACATTTAGCATGATGAAGGCCGCTATGATAAGATGAGAGAGGCATTATGTTGTAGACCTAAGTAAGAATGTTATCCGATTTTCTTTGTGCTGATTGATGACAAAGCAAGCATATTGATTTTACAGTTCAGACCCTTTCCTTGACAGTAATATTGTGAAATTGTAGATATTGTAAAAATTGTCGGACTGTTATTACTTTATTTGTTGATTTACAAGTTATATTTTGAGAATTCCCAATCATAGAAATTGACGAAAAAAAACTCATGCAAGCGCACGGGTCTCATAGTAGTTATAACTAATGAAGTGCTCAAAATAACTGCTCCACTATATGCATGTTAAAATAAAGTTCTAATAATTTAAAAAGTAGGTGTGAGTAATAGTAAATAGAGTAAGCGTGTGGGACAATTCATCATAACTAAAAATATGTCATACTTAAAGCCAACCTGCATGTGTGGCCCAAAACTGTTACTTTTTGAGTCATTCAATTTGAATGGGGAATGGGTGGATGAGTTCTGACTTTTCACAAAGAAAGAAAAAAGTGGGGGTGAATGAATGAGAGTGAGGTGGTCTCTAAGATTGTTTCTAAAAATTTTGTAGAACTGTTTTTTGATGTGTGTCTTTGTAATATAGGATATCTAGTTTTCATCTTTTATGTGTTGTCTAGAAAACTTTTTTTTCTTTTCTTTTATTATTATAATATATTTTGTAGAGCGTATAACTAGGTTTATATTGTTAGTTTTATGTCTTACTTGGTCTCTTTTTTTTTTTTGCCAGAATGTCTTACTTGGTCTCTAAATTGTATGACTTAGTGTCATTTATCTCATCAACGAAGAACTATATTTTTGATAAAAAAAAACTAAAATCGGACTTTTCAATAAATTAAAAAAGTAATTATTTTACAAGGATAAAATCCATTGAACTTGATGATATAATACATAATAATTTTTAATTAGTTTTAATATAAATAATATATAAAATATAAATATTATAATTATAATAATAAAAATAGTTATAATTAATAGTTTACTTAAAATAATTAATATTACAATACAATAATTTATATAGAAGGATTAAAATTGATAACAAAATAATTTTTGAGATTAAATAGAGACAAAAATATTAGGGATTAAATTGAGGAAAAAACTCTTTAATGGATTATATTGAAAAATTATTAATACATGAAGGGTCAAAATAGAATTTTTAATATTTTAATTCAACTAAACAATTTTTTAAGGGTTCACCAATCCAACCTAGTTTGGACGGTTTCCAATTATTTTTGTTAATCTGATCCAACTGTCCAAAATGGTTTTTAAAGTCGAACTAACCCGATTTTTCTTTAATCTATTTAACTGTTAGACTGGTCGAGTCCTTCAGGTGTGACAATATCGAGTCTTTAAACTATAAATTACTTACTTTATCTATATACACACACTCATAATCATATACTAGAGGTTTTGCGTGCCCTAACGGACATGTAAATATGTATGTAAAATATAAAATTATTTAAAAATAATTTGTTAAGAAAGAATATCACATGGTACCAAAGTGTCACTTTTTAAATCATTAGGTACTAAAGTAAAATATAACCAAACTATAAGATACCAAAGTGTAATTTACCCTTTTTTCATGAAACTTAAAATATTAATAAAAATCAAAAGTAACTTGTATGGGGTGAAACTTGAGAGAACGTATGTGGGTGATTTCTTTTTCTTTTTTAATTTTTTAATTCAATAATTTTGACCAACCATAAAGAGGTGGAGCCATATAATATAGTATAGATATATATATATATATATAATGTGTTTGACAAATATTTTGAAATTAGTAGTTCAAATTCAAAACTTTTTATTACTTATATTTCTATTGTAAATAATTAATAGCTATACTTATTTATAAATTGTTTATAGAAAAAAGAAATGCAAATAGACTTTTTACCTATGGCATAATAGCAATAGTTCCTTCAACTATAAGCCTAACAAATAACCCTCTTTCAATTAAAGTTTAATTGAAAAAGATCATGAAAAATGGGTTATGGGATTGGGTAGATGAGATTGCTTATTAAGTTATGTGTGTGAAACAATATGAAAAATTGCTTATTAGGTGATGTGTGTGAAACAATATGCTGAGTCGACAAGCTAATTAGATATAACTTATAAGTGTTAGTCAATTAGTGATAAGTAAAGGTTTGCAGTTTATAGGAATTATCCGCCCATATTCTTAAGAGACATAATAATCTGCATTTCTGTCTTTTTAAAATGGGTTATGGGATTGGGTAGATGAAATTGGGGCCGAAACGTTTATGGAATTAAGACATAGAAAGTGGGCCTTAAGGTAAAAAAATATCTTGGACCTTTTAGGTATTGACGCTTGACTTTTTTATTGGCCTCTTCCTTTTCCGTAGATTTTTTTTTTTTGTTAATGAAAGACAAAACTTTCTCTGCTATGGTTGGAGCTAAGATTTCTTTTTTTATTTTCATATATTATTTGTAGTATGTTTTCAAGAGTACTTGATAATAGTGACAATGTTACAGCTGTGCTTGGCGGTAGGGACACGAGACATGCATGGGACACGAAATATATAGATACGGACACATCAACATATTAAATTCTTAAAATTATATGATACGACACAACACATATATATATATAAATAATTTAAAATTTATAAATTTTAATAATAACTTTAAAAATTACAATATCTATATATTCATAATATATGCTATATGAGTCATTATTTTTTATGATTTGTTATATTAAAGTTACAAAAATTAATTTTATATTCTGAAACTTATAAATATGTGTCGTAATATTGGTGTTGTTCAAGTGTCATGTTTCAAACCTTACAATTAGCACCGATGGTTTCTTGAGATTCATTACTCATTTTTGTGCATGGGAATGACTTTGGTAATCAAATATGTGAGTCATTAATATTAACTAGAGTTGCTATTTGTGTTTTGCCTCAGGTCAAACCATGATCTTTATGAGGAAGCATCCTGTCTTATATGTGCTTGCTCACGGTGAAACTGATATGAGTATAAATTCTTAGAAGAACCACATCTCAAAAATTAGCTGTTGAAGTTAGAGAACAGAAGGCCTTATATAGTGCTTTAACCTCAACTAACTATTCGATGTGAGATTAGTATCATTACATACCCCTTCGAAAGTCGACTTTTACGGCGGCCCACACTATCGATACTAGTCCATTGTTAGCTCTTTCCACTTTTGGCGCCTTCATACAACTTCCAATATTCGGCACGATGCATTGTACGTACCTTTATCCAGCCTATAGGTCGCTTTTTCCGTGTCGGTCGGCTCTCAATAAAAGCACAAATTAATACGAGTATAAGCCCTTAAGAGAATCACATCCCAAAAGCTAACTGTTGAAGTTGGAGAGCCCAATGCCTTATATAATCCTTAACCTCAACTAACTATCCGATGTGAGACTCGTATCAGAAAAACTGCCTCCATTTACCACACCCGTTAGTTTTGGTTTACCATTTACGTTCTCTTAACAATGCTGAAATCATTAAATCTATCAACCTATCATGACATGTACGTACAGGTTTTATTTTTTGGGTTTATTTTTGTAAGGAGCCCATGCATTTTAGCATTTATGAATTTACTTGTTAGGCCATTGTTTCCTGTGCTAATTATGCCATTATTGATTGATATGAGCAAGTTTGCGCATGCACTTCTCATCTCATATAAATTAATTTTCCTTCAACAATAAATTAAAACAAAGAATTCTCTAGATCTGTAGTTATCTGTAACATGAATCAATTAGATCTAAGGTCAAAAGTCATGTGACCATCATAGGATGCCTAATCAGTTGGTAATTATATGTTGGAATGGTATCCTAAACCAATCTGGCAAAGCAGGTGACTTTGACTATTATAAGCATGCATGCTGGCCTTTGAATCAACTGGCCCCTTCTGTTTGTGGTTGTGGGTTTGTCTGACTTTAATTTGGAACAGTTGACATCCACTTAAAAGTTAAAACTGTAAATTACTTTTTTAAAAGTTCGACAAAAAAAAAGTTGTTTTTTAAAAGAAAACAAAAAACAAAGTAACTTTTACAAAATCATATATATAAAGGAGTTTTTGTGGGGCGGTTTCGGCAATTTTAAACAAAATTTTTAATCAAATCGCTCATATTAATTTGAGGTAATTTTTAATCAAATAGTTAAAAATAATTTGTTTAATCAGATCAAACCAAACCAAAACAATAAATAAATAGTTTGGATAGTCTGTTTGAGCGATTAAAAAATTTATTAGTTGTTTTTATTATTAACTATAAAATTAGAAAGAAAAAAAATAATTTTTTGAGTGATAAGTATAATTTATAGAATAGATAAAAAAATAATAGATAAGATTAGAAGTTTAAAAAGATAAAATCAGTGTTGTCATAACCGAACCGGACAAAGACTCGGACAAGTGTTCGGTTCACGGTCGGATCGGTTGAATCGGTCGGACCGGATGTTTGGACCGGATGACGCAATAAATAATTATTTTTAATATATTAAATATAAACCCTCTATATTTTTTTTTGGGTCTAAGAGATGCATTAAATTTATTAATTTATTAGATAAGTAAAACAATTGGTAAGAGATAGCTAATAGAGCCTCACAGTTGGGATGGTAAAGGTGCTGGGAGTGTGAAGAAAGGGCATGGGTTCGATCCCTACAAGGCTTAAAACGATTTTTTGTAAAAAAAATTGAGAACCGCCGGTCCGGTCCAGCGGTTGGATCCGGTTTTCCGGTTCTTGGCCGGTTATTTCCGGTCCAATCCGGTCCAACCATCATTCCGGTTCAAATGGTTGAACCAACTCGCTTGTGTCTTCGGGTAGCGGTCCAACCGGTCCGACCGGCCGGTCCGGTCCGGTTTTCACATCACTGGATAAAATTATATGACGAAAATTAGTAATTAGTTACTGTCTGAAGTAAACAATTTTTATGATTCAACAATTTAAGATGACATATTAAAAAAAATATGATAAAATCAAATAATGATAAAAAAGTAATAACTTTTTTTATCAAACATAATTATATATAACACAATATAAGTAAAGAAAAAAATTTAACGGTACAGTTAATTGAATGTCTAAATTGTTAATCGAACCAAATTATTCAATTTAATGCATTTTTAACCAAACCAAACCGCTCTTTAATCAATTTAGTTAAGTTATTGTTTGATTTGGATTAGTCGAATTGATATAGTTTGATTTTGAACACTCCAATATATATATATCTTGAAATATTTCTTTGAAAACCAATAATTTTTGTAGGTATACCTTTGAGTTTTTCTCATCTATCCGTTGAACGATCTAGACGAAGACTAATCTTATTTGGTTAAGAACGAACAATTAAAATCTTTTTAACAATATCGACTCAAAGACTTAAACTTATATGCCTCAATTTAAAGTGTAACTCGTTTATTCTACACCAAATATTTATGGGTGAAAATCAATAATCAATAATCAATAATTTAAATACAAAGTAAAAGTAAAAGTAGAAGTAAGATCAATTTAATGTTTATATGGGTTCGAGGAAAATTTGATGATTTATCACCACAAAAGCATAACGCGCGTGACCATTAAAAGTAGAAGTAAGATCAATTTATTAATGTTTTTATGGGTTCGAGGAAAATTTGATGATTTATCACCACAAAAGCATGACGCGCCTGACCATTAGGCTCTTGTTTTTTGGAGTAATGCATTATCGTTGTTAAAAAATAATATTACACGGCCTCTAATTGTTGCAGGTACTAGGTACTAGTTCACTCATGTTTGTGCAATTTTATTCCAATTCTTTGGAAATGAATTTACAGTTCAAGTATGGTTGAATTATGCTTTATTAATTATTGGATGAGGTGAATAATAATTAATCTATTTCTTTTTAGATTAAATCAATGATTTGGATACATACTTCATCCTCTCATAATTTAATTGAATCATTCCTGTATGCTTTGCATCAATGAGGGCATGGGTTCAAATTAGTACCCAAAGAAAAGAATTGTGGCAGGTTGACACATTGACCATATAAATATCTAAGGTTTTTAAAATTAGACCGGTCATTGAATCAACTAAAGTAGTAGTTAAGGTTTAATGGTTGACTGCACTCGTCGCTAGGTGGTCAAAAATACCGGAATTAATGCACTATAGTGGTGCAATCCGAGTCGATCTTTCGAGGAACATTTGTGCAAAGTTTAAAAGCAACGATACCAAATTATCACTAATCGAGTGAAAGCAACGGAAATTTGTTCTGAGTGATTATCTATGACCTAAAACAATAATTAAACAAAGCAATAAATCTTTTTGGATTTTTGATTAAAAGGAATAAATTGAAAGAAATAATAATAAACGAGTTGATTAACCAAATAGAGAAAGCACCCGACAGAGCAATTGGATTAAGCAATCATCACTACTAAAGATAAATTGAATATTCCCACACAAATCGTCCTAAGATAGTCACTAATAACTCAATGACCTAGATCAACAACCCTATCATGCAAACACCTTAAACAAGATAGATCCACAATAAGAATTGAAAACTTTATTAAATTGATGATAAAAGAAAATCAGGAAACATAATCTTTATAACAATAACCATTGTCAAAGCTATATCTATAATTATAACCAAATTAGTATAAACTCTAGGGTTACAATCAAGATATAATTGAAAGAATTAAAACCAAGTTCTTAATCAAGAAACAAGAATTAGATTTGCAACTAGTTCTTAGGTTCAACTAGAAAATAAGAACAAGAAGAGAAAACCCTAATTCTAGTGTGAGAAAAACTCCCTATGTGAAACCCTAGCTCATGCTTTGCTCCAATGCTCCTCCGGGTATGAGTGTTTAGCCGCTTATGGTGGACAGATGAATAACTTCAGAGTTGGCTGCCATGACTCCACAAAAAGCTTCCCGAGAAGATGAGAATGGCTAACCGAGATACAGAATGTGTAAAACTCTCTCTAAGCAAGTGTGTACTCTCCAACTGACCTCCAGACCTCTCATATATGAAATTTTCGGCCTCTCCCTAGAAAATCTAGGTCAGAATCATCAAAATCGGGCTTGAGCCTAATTAATTAAAATTAGCCGCAAATCATGCCGCGGACCATGTCGCGGCCTTCTCCACGGCTTGCTCCACGGCATGATCTGGAAAATTGTTGAAACTGTGCGATTTGGTCTTTGACTTGTCTCCAAACATCCCTGAGCCTTCCTCGAAGTATTTCAGCACTTTGGACTTCATTTAAAACCTATCAAGAACATCGAGAAACTAAGTAAATTCTCTGGATAACGAGGATCAATCAAATAATAAAGATTAAACCCGAGAAACTACACAATTAATCACAAAATAGTCCAAATAATCATCAAACCTCAAGGCATCATATTTTATCATAAAAGTACATAAAGACATGCAATTGAATCCCAAATGAATATAAAATGCCCTAAAATATCACTAAAATATATGATGAAATATGGTCAAATCAATGGTCTAATCGAGGTTCAACTGGAATCGGACCATTAATAATTAAATAAATTAAAAAAAAATTATTTAATTTAATATAATAAAAATATACTAATAAATATTTAAAATATATAATAAACTCTTTAAATTTAAGCTTGAATGAGTAAGAAAGCGTTTGGCCAACAGAAAGAAGAGTAAGAAAGTGAAAACTAGGAGGATAAAAGATAAAATATTGAAGTGAAAACTACTAAGTAGTATATTATTTTGATATAAATCTAATAAGAAAAAAAATCCTTTAAAATAACATCATTTTAATCTAAAAATGTTTTTAAAAAAAAAGACAAAAAAAATCATGAACCGTTTCAACCCCAAACCTGTTCGGTTCAGGACGAATTTCCTAATTTTTGACCAATTCTTGATCAAGTCAGTTTTGTGGACAACTCGAACTAGAACACCAGCCAATCCAATCCCATTTTTTAAACCGAGGAAATATCTCATAAACAAACAAATTGGCTTGACCCAATGCAAAATTGATTTATGATTTGATTTGGATCAAATTAAATAATTGAAGGTGAAAATACAATTTCAATTTTTTTTTTGTGTCCGGAGTAAGTTGAAATCCAATATTTTATTTACTTTTGTTGCAATTTTGATCTTCTAATTACTTTATTTTTTTAAGGGTAAATTACACTTTGGTACCCTGTGGTTTGAAACTTGACACTTTGGTACCCTGTGGTATTCTCCATTAACACTTTGGTACCCTTTGGAACTATTTTGTAATTTTAACCATAACAAATTTTGCAAAAATTACATATTGACCCCAAAAAATTTTCAAAAAATTACAAATAGGTCTCTGGATACATATTATATAGGGACTAAAATGAAAAATTTAAAATTTTTTTGGGGTCAATATGTAATTTTTGTAAAATTTATTATGGTTAAAATTACAAAATAGCTCCAAAGGGTACCAAAGTGTTAATGGAGAATACCACAGGGTACCAAAGTGTCAAGTTTCAAACCACATGGTACCAAAGTGAAATAGGGTCAAACCACAAGATACCAAAGTGTAATTTACCCTTTTTTTAAATTTCACTCATTGATCCTAACAAGTTAATATGATTATATTTATTTCATTTTAAGTTTATAAGTGAAGAGTCTCAGACTACATATTATTTTTTGATGAATCACTTTTTTACTTAGTTGAAACTATCAAACATAATTAAATTGAAATCAAAAAGCAAGTTTTCATTATCAACCGCATAAAGTTGGTCATGAATAGAGAAACATGTGGCTCAAATTATAAAATGAATAGTCTACTTTGAGAGCCTAACATTGTAAATTGATAACTTCAACTAAACAAAAGATCGCAATCATTCATCAAAATAATTTCTCTCAATCCAATAACTTTAATTTGAATATAAGTAAAAGTAAAAGTCAAAATTTAATATTTTTTATGGGTTGCAGGAAAAGTTGATGATCTATCACCTCAAAAAGCATGACATGTTTGGAGTTATGCAATTATTACAAGACATTGAATGGTCGCATGTTTGACACATTTTAACCATAGAAATATCTCATAAACAAAAAAATTGGCTACACAAATTGTTTTAGAATAAAATTTATGATTTTATTTGGATCAAATTAAATAATTAAAGGTCAAAATACAATTTCAGTTTTTAATGTTTGGAGAAATTTGAAATCCAACATTTCATTTAC
>QANZ01011582.1:227541-267825 GCA_003254925.1 Chamaecrista fasciculata
CGGTCGGACCGGATGTTTGGACCGGATGACGCAATAAATAATTATTTTTAATATATTAAATATAAACCCTCTATATTTTTTTTTTGGGTCTAAGAGATGCATTAAATTTATTAATTTATTAGATAAGTAAAACAATTGGTAAGAGATAGCTAATAGAGCCTCACAGTTGGGATGGTAAAGGTGCTGGGAGTGTGAAGAAAGGGCATGAGTTTGATCCCTATAAGGCTTAAAACGATTTTTTGTAAAAAAAATTGAGAACCGCCGGTCCGGTCCAGCGGTTGGATCCGGTTTTCCGGTTCTTGGCCGGTTATTTCCGGTCCAATCCGGTCCAACCATCATTCCGGTTCAAATGGTTGAACCAACTCGCTTGTGTCTTCGGGTAGCGGTCCAACCGGTCCGACCGGCCGGTCCGGTCCGGTTTTCACATCACTGCGGTGAACTTAACCATCTTCCTTAAAGATAAATGGAAAAGAAAAATCAAAAAATTCTCTCTAAAAACTTTGGTCAAAATTTTATTTTGGTCCCTCATGTTTGCTCAAAGTTCTGTTTTGATCTCCCAAGTTGTTTCGTTTGTTTTGGTCTCCCATATTTGCTCAAAGTTTCGTTTTGATCTCTAAAATTTTTTTGTTTCATTTAGGTTCTTCATGTTTACTCAAAGTTCTGTTTTAGTTTTCAAGTTTCCAAAAAGATCCTAAAAAGAGAAAAAAAAATTGGAGATCAAAGTAGATGGAAAATAATCAAGGACTAACGGTTAAACTTTTTAAAAATTTGAAGGACCAAAATGAAACTTTAAACAAATATGAGAGACGAAAATAAGACTTTGGCCAAAAACTTTTCACTCATCCTTCATTATTTCTTCCGTCACTATTTTCCATTCTTTCCTACTGTTCTTTCTATCATATTCTTTGAACATGAATTCAATACACCTTTTATATGTCCTTTTATCTCATTTTGGTCCTTCAAATTTTAGTGGGTAAGGTGATGTGGCAAATTCTAGATCCATTAGATACTTTTAATGAACAGGATTAAATTAAAGGGAGAGAAAGGGAGAGAGTGCAAAGGGAGAGAGTCCACTCCCCACGAAAAGTTGATGATTTATCACCACACCATAAAAGCCTGACACATTCAGGCAAAAAAAAAAAAGCCTGACATATGACCATTAGGGCTAGATATTTATTCCTTTAGTTTGTTAGGAGCAAACTTTTGGAAAAAAAAAAAAAAAGAAAAGAAAAAGTTAGGAGGACACTTTTTTAGAAAAAAAAATAACCAGATTAAAAGAGTAGCAAAATGAAACAAGCATAATTTTTGTCCTTTGCAATAGGCTTGACCCAATGCAAAATTGATTTAGTATAAAATTTATGATTTAATTTGGATCACATTAAATAATTAAAGGTCAAAATACAATTTCATATTTTTATGTTTGGAGTAAGTTGAAATTAACATTTCATTTATTTTGTTGCAATTTTGCTCTTCTAATTCTTTTTTAAAAAGTTTTATTTATTGATCTCAACAACTGAAGATGATCATATTTATCTCATTTTAAATTTAAATATAGTGGGTCTCGAGCTATACATCACTTTTGACTAGTCATTTTTTTGTCTAGTTAAAACCGTCAATAAACAAGATCAAATTAAAGTCAGAAAGAAAGTCACTAATTTTATAGTCAAACAGACGAAGTCGGTCATGAAACGAGCAGCATGTGGCTCAAGATTGTGAAACGCGAGTGGTTCACTTTCATAGCTCAATTTGATATTGTGAATTATTGACCGTAACTGAACAAAGAAATGACTAGTAAAAAAATAATCTATCTTTCATTAAAATAACCTTAATTTAAATACAAGTAAAAGTGGAAGTCAGAATTTAATATTTTTTATGGGTTGAGCCATAAAATAACCTTATTCTGACACCGTAATATAATACTTTCAAGTAAGAAATAATAATTGATAGAGATATAGTTTTAAAAAAATAAATTACATTTGTAGAACTTACTCATCGCAACAAATCTAACGAAATACATTTTGTCAAGAAATTATATTTCTAGAGTTTTGTGTTTTTAATGACTGTTTTGAAGATATTAAATTATTTTTGGGTGTTTTACTAATTTCAACCTCTTTTTTGCATTGAAATTGTCTTTTATCCCTCAAAGTTGGTTAAAATTACGAAATAACCCCAAAAAATGTCAATTTTCGTTAGTTTTCTAATGAAATTAAAGGTCAGGATACCATGATTTTAGTGTGTAGATTCAAGTTAATTATTTTTAGTGGATTCATGGAGACTAGCATTGTCCAAGGTTTATCAACCAAATCTAAAGACAACAGAAAACAAAATAGAAATTGTGGAAACTAAATATAACAAGTAAATTAAATAGTGATAAAATGTAACCGATATATAAGGGCTTGGCTAAGGTTAATCTTTATGGACTCTAACACTTAATCATTGATGCCAAAGATGATTTTTCATCAAATTAAAATAGGTTAACGAAATCCCACGGTGAAATCACTCTTTCTTTAAAGTTGATTAAAGGATAACATATCCAATTTAATCACTTATTAACTAGACGAATCCGACACGATCGACAATTCAATCTAAATTAATAGAATTAGGACTCGAAAGATATTAACCCTAAACAATTAATTTACGAAATTACTTGTTTAGATTTTCTTCTCACTAATATGGTACAACTATTTTAGTTACTACTTAGTGACGAACTTATTAATTATGAATCAACAAGTTCATCTAGCATTATGTTTTACAAAACAATTAGACAACTAGAAATTAGTTGAATACTCAACTTGAAAAAAATTAAGAGCCAAATAGGAGAAGAGAAAATATTATAAAACGATGAATACAAATAAAAACATGTTCTCACAAGTGTGAAGACATCCAATCGAAATTAACCCTAAGTCAAAAGAAAAGAATTAACCACGCAGAGCCTTGAAAGAAGAAGAGAGATGGATGATCTGAGATTAGATCTTCCCCTGTTCACTAACTAGAGAGTGATATTTACAATGTTTCTCTAACTCTAATTCTCTTCTTGAATTATTCTCATTCGAGCAAAATTGTCTTTATTAATAAAGATTACAAAATTTGACTCTAAAATTCAAAACTGAAAATCTGCGTTTGAATCTTGGGCAAGACTTGTGCTCCAGCGAAAATATTTCTTGATTTTAAGATCTTGAAATTAGATCCTCTTGATTTGAGATATCTTTGAGATTGAAATCTGATATGCATTATCAATTGAAGATAATATAAGCTTATATCCTAAATTCAAAAGATATGAAATTCATAAAATATCAAATTTAAACATAAGATATCATATTTTAAATTTAAACTTAGAATAAAAAGGAAAATAAAATAATTAAGATATATTAGAATAAAATCATGATTTGAATACAAATAAATTAGTAATTATCCTTTAAATAAGCAAAATAAAATACTCATCAATATGATTGAAAAAGATCAACAATAAATAACCAAGCAGAGTGAGTTATCTTGTCTCAAATTCAAAAAGGAAATGGCAGAGCAACAACTTCACGTAGTAATGCTTCCATGGTCGGCGTTTGGCCACATGATTCCTTTCCTCCAACTTTCCATAGCCTTAGCCAAACATGGTGTTCGAGTCACATACGTATCCACTCCAAACAACATTAAAAGGCTCCCAAATATTCCCTCTAATTTGGCCTCTTTGATAACTATGGTGGCTTTGCAATTGCCAGAAGCCCAAAATGGTGACCTACCAAAAGGAGCAGAAGCCACAATAGACATCCCATTTGAGAAATTGCCACTATTGAATGTGGCTTATGATCTCCTAAAATACCCATTTCAAAATCTCGTAGCTGATCAATCCCCAGATTGGATTATCATTGATTTCATGCCTCATTGGGTGATAGAAATCGGTAAACAACACAAAATCCCTGTGATGTATTTTAGTGTGTATTCTGCTGCTGTAAGCTCATTTTTTGGCCCTCCAGAATACCTCTTTGGGGAAGGTCGTGAAAGAGTAAGGCCATCAATGGAATCTCTAATGTCACCACCAAATTGGGTTGATTTTCCATCTTCTGTAGCGTTTAAGAAGCATGAGGCAATTCCCTCATTTGCTTTCTTTTATGGTCTCATTTCTAATGGGACTGACGTCTCTCTTGCAGAGCGCATTGCAAAAGTCTTCAGAGATACGCAAGCAATATCTTATAGGACTTGCAATGAGTTTGAGGGACAATATGTGAATTTGATTAGCAAGCTTCTCAAAAAGCCAATAATACCAACGGGTTTACTCCCATTGGATAAGCTCGAAGAAGGAAATGAAGAATTCATCAATCATCATGAGGGATCATGGAACCATATTTTCAAGTGGCTTGATGAACAAAAGCCCAAGTCAACTGTGTTTGTTGGGTTTGGTAGTGAGTGCAAGTTAACCAAAGACCAAATTCATGAGATAGCTTATGGGTTAGAACTTTCAGAATTGCCATTTCTTTGGGCTCTTAGAAAACCTGAATGGGCTAATGATGAAGATGAAATGGAAGTGTTACCTCATGGTTTTGGGGAAAGAACAAAAGGAAAAGGAGTTGTGAAGTTAGGTTGGGCACCACAAAAGGAAATTCTAGGACATTCTTCAATTGGGGGTTCTCTATTTCACTCTGGATGGGGCTCTGTGATTGAGATTTTGCAATTTGGGCATTGTCTTGTGCTTCTACCGATGATATATGATCAAGGTTTGGTTGCTAGATTAGTGGTAGAGAAGGGTTTGGCTATGGAGATTGAGAGATCAGAGGATGGATCATTTAGTAGAGATGACATATCTAAGGCTTTGAAAATAACAATGGTGTCAAAAGAAGGAGAGACACTAAGGGCACGTGCAAGGGAGGCTGCTACTGTTTTTGGAGATATGAAGTTGCAGCAAGAACACTATATTGGAGAACTTGCTAATTTTCTCAAATCACATAAAGCATGATGATAAGAAAGTAATGCACAACAATGAATAAGAGCAAACCCATTCAAGTTGTAGTGTGTGTGTAGCATTCAATGTTCTTGCAGGGATGATTAGGAGACATCCACTAAATATGCTCATGTATGTTTTTTTCTTTTCTTTTTTTTTTTTTCCCTTTTTTTAGCTAGAGAGTGTATGTTGTATCTTGTATGTTTGTATGAGAAATTTATTTTTATGAGAATAATTAAATCACTAAAGCTATGTTTAGATGTTTAAAAAATTAGATGTAATTATTCTTTTAAATAATTTTTAAAGGAAGGAATTCAATTATTTTCAAATTTTACCTCTTAAATTACTTTAGCTAAATACAGCACAAAACATTTTTTTTTTCATATACTTCACATGAGATAGTCGTTACTTACTGGCTTCGCTATGCCAAGTAATTTATACAATAACAAATAGCAAAAATTATAGTATTTTGTCATTGTCACTAATTTATACTTCACATGAATGATTTTTATGTTACTAAAACATATCCTATTATTGTTAAAAGTATGTTATAACATAAAAATATAATATTAATAATAGGTCAAATGCTTAAATTGGTCCTAAATGTTGTCATTTAGTTTTATGCAAGTCTCAAACTACTGAATGTGATCATATCTTTCTCATTTTAAGTTCAAATATAATGAGTTCAGAGTTACATGTTGCTTTTGGCGAGCGCTTTCATTATCTAGTTGAAGTAATAAGCAAACAAGGTCAAATCGAGTCATGAAATTAAGTAGGTCGTTCGTTTCACAGTTAAACAAACAAAGTTAGTTATATATTTTTCGTTTCAAATCTAAATGTGACGAGTTCGGAACTCTAGTCTCTTATCTTTTGGTCAGGTTGCAAATCAATCATTCATCATCTTTTTTTTTTTTTCAATTTTTTGTCTCACACTTTGCAAAAAAAAGTTCGACTGTTACGTTAGTCACACTTTACAAATCTTGACTTAAATTTTCATGTCTAACCTATTATTGAAATTCCCTATTTCCTTGGCTTGATGATGCAGACTTTGCCAAATCCTCCTTCTCCAATAGCAGTTTCAAAATTATTGGTGATATATATGGAGAACTTGAGAGTAAGAAAATACTCTACTTAGTTGTTTGAGAGCTTCCTTGTTTTGAGATTCAGTATACAAAACTGCACAAAGAAAAGAGTAAAAGCAATTTAACCTAAGACAAAGGCCAAACTAAGAGATCTTAGCCTACTAGATTCTGAGACTTAAAGCACAAGTACTATCTTATATCTTATCCATTGTGAGCAAAATAGAAGAATAAATTAATGATTTTGTCTTTGATAGATGACAAATTTATCAATTTAGCCCCTTAAAGACAACATTGTAAAATTTAGTCTCTGAATCAATTTGAACATTTTGTTAAAGTTACTACATAAAATTTAAATGTGGCTCTAGATTTTATTGATATCACACTTAACAACTCTAAAAAATTATTTTTACTATTACATTTAAATTAATATCTTAATAAAAGGAAAAAATGATTGTAATACATCTTTTAGGGACTAAATTGAGATATTAGTCATCTTTTGGGTATTTAATCATTAATTTACTCAAATAGAAACAAATGAAGAAGGGTTTTCAAAGAATATGACTTTCTTTTTGGTGATTGGTGAATGAACTATATATATATAACTAATTTTATTTAAAAATTAAAACACAAATAAATTTTTTTCAGTAAAAACATTTAGGGTTTTTTGTTAACTTCAATCCCTAATCTGAAATTGTACGAAACAGGAAAGATTTTGTGAGAATGATTGATTATTATTGCATAATAATTGGTGGCATATATACAGCAGCTGATTGTGGGTCCCATAGGATCAATCACGGAAATAAATGCTAACTAATTCTGCCTAAAAATTATTCCTACAAGCTGACTAAGCAGAAGAGAAAATACAGAGAAAAAATACAAAGGGTGTAATTACAAAATAGTACAGAAAACTTTTATATCTTTACATCCCCCCCTCAAGTTGGAGACTGATGAGGAAGAAGTCCCAACTTGGTAGCCAAATTAGAAAGCTGAGGCAGAGCAAGAGATTTGGTGAAGATATCAGCGAGTTGAAGCTGCGATGGGACATGCTGAGGGAGGATAAAACCGGTTTTGAATTTTTCGCGCACAACATGACAGTCGATTTCAATATGCTTGGTGCGTTCATGATAAACCGGATTTGCAGAGATGTGGAGAGCGGATTTGTTATCACACCAAAGTGGAATTGGTGTAGGAGAAGTAATGCGGAAGTCTTTAAGTAAATAAGTAATCCAAAGGAGCTCACAAACGGTATTTGCCATACTGCGATATTCAGCTTCGCATGAAGAACGAGCTACTGTTGTTTGTTTTTTTGTTTTCCAGGAAATGGCATTTGGACCCAGCATGATGCAGTAGCCAGACAAGGAACGACGAGTCTGAGGGCAAGAAGCCCAGTCACTATCACAGTAGGCTTCAAGAGTAAGGGAAGAAGAATGGGAATAAAACAGACCAAGAGATGAAGTGCCCTTCAAGTAGCGAACCACGTGTAAAGCTGCATTCATATGAGTATCACAAGGGCTGCCAACAAATTGACTAAGTTGTTGAACACTGTAAGTAATGTCAGGTCTGGTGAGATTCAAATAAAGAAGACGGCCAATGAGTCTACGATACTGCTCAGGATCCTGAAGAACAGGGGAATTTTGATCAAACTTAAATCCTTTTGGTAATGGAGTGGCAACGGATTTGGAGTCAGCAAGATGGGTATCATGAAGAATATCCATAATGTATTTATGTTGGCAAAGATAAGTACCAGCCTCACTGCGAGCAATCTCAACACCTAGAAAATAACGAGCATGTCCCAAATCTTTGATACTGAAAAGAGTATCAAGGTGATGCTTGACACGAAGTATCTCATTGTCATCAGACCCTGTAAGCAAAATGTCATCGACATAAATGATGAGAGCAAGGAAACCATGCGGAGAAGCCTTGGTAAATAAGCAAGCATCATTTACAGATTGAGTGAAACCAAATTTGAGAATTTGAGTGGTAAATTCAGAATTCCACTCCCTGGAAGCTTGCTTGAGGCCGTAAAGAGATCTTTTTAAGCGACAGACCTGATCAGAGGTGCCCTTATTATATCCTTGAGGAATTGTGAGATAAACCTCTTCTTTGAGATAACCGTGAAGGAATGCATTATTGATGTCCATTTGATGAATTGGCCATCTGTGGGAAGTAGCTAAGGCAATAAAAATTCGAACAGTGACAACTTTGGCCACAGGAGAATAACTGTCCATATAATCAAGTCCAGCAACTTGAGTGTAACCCTTAGCAACCAAGCGAGCCTTGTAGCGATCTACTGTGCCATCAGGGTTGTACTTAACTCTGTAGACCCATTTAGAGTCAATAGGCTTCTTTCCTGCAGGTAAAGTGGTTAATTCCCAAGTATCATTGGACTCAAGAGCACAAAGTTCAGCATTCATGGCTTGGATCCACTTAGGATCTTTAATGGCTTGTCTGTAAGTGTATGGTTCCTGAATCTTTGTCACATTAGCAATGAAAGATGCATACTGATGAGAAAAATGAGGTATAAAAACAGAAGATGATGAGGCATGGCAAATGTAATCATTCATCCATTTGGGAGTTTGCTTAACTCGAGTACTAACCCGAGGAGGAGCAACAGATGATTGAATTGAAGAGGAAGAAGAGGATGAAGGAGAAGATGAAGGGGAAATAGAAGGTGAAGAAGATGATGGTGGTATAGTAGATGAGATAGAGGTAGAGGGGGAAAGATCAGGATAATCAAAAGGAGTATCCAATGGAACCAAAGGTAATGAAGGAGAAGAAGAATTGTGCAGAGAGGAATTATTATGCAGAAAAGAAGTTTCTGATGCAAAAGGAAATATATGCTCATGGAATTTAATGTCTCTAGTAATGTAAATTGTATGGTTTGCTAAATCAAATGCTTTGTAAGCCTTTTTACCTGTGGCATAACCAATGAAGACACATTTATGGGCACGAGAAGAAAATTTAGAAGAATGAGGGGTTGTGTCAGTGACAAAACAAAGTGAACCAAAAGTTTTGAGTTTAGAATAGTCAGGAAGGGATTTATGAAAAACTTCATATGGTGATTTATTATTAAGTAGAGGAGTAGGCATGCGATTAATGAGATATGTAGAAGTGAGAATGGCTTCACCCCAGAATTTTGGAGGTAAATGGGAATGAAATAACAGGCTACGAGCTGTATTTAAAAGATGGCGATGCTTTCTTTCAACAATGCCATTTTGTTGAGGTGTATAAATACATGAAGTTTGATGAATGATACCTAGCTCAGAAAAAAACTTATGGCAATGATGATTAACGAATTCTGTTCCATTATCTGAGCGAACTGTCTTGACCACAGCATCATATTGTTTTTGAACTTGTGTTATAAATTGAGTAAGAGTGGAAGAAACTTGAGATTTATATTTAAGTAAAAAAGTCCAAGTTACTCGACTGTGATCATCTACTATTGTTAAAATGTAATGTGCATTGTTTAAAGAAGGAATATGATATGGTCCCCAAAGATCCATATGTAATAGTTCTAGTATAGCAGCAGCCCGAGTATGACTAACAGGAAAAGGAGATCGAGTTTGCTTGGCAAAATGACATGTATCACATGTGGGGAGGGATTGATTAGATAAAGATTTTAATGAGGGTATATGAGATAAAACAGATAAAGGACAGTGTCCCATTCGTTGATGCCAAAAGGAAACAGAAAAGTCATTGCCAAGTGAGGCATTACAAGCAGTATCAGTAGCAAAACCAGTCTTAAAACTATTTATTACATTACTATGAAAAGAAGACTTGTCCAAGATATATAAATTTCCTTTTACAGCAGCAACTGCAATGATGCATTTACTCTTCTGGTCCTGAATGACACAACAATGTTTAAGAAAAGTTAGTGTCAAATTAGAGTCATGAAGTAGCTGATTAACAGAAATAAGGTTAAAACGAAAAGAAGGAACAGATAAAACAGAAGAAAGAATGAAGTGAGGATGCAATGTGGCAGTACCACAAGTGGAAATGGTGTGAACAGAAGAATTTGGAAGATGAATTTTAGTAGGAGTAGGCATAGTATGAATATTATGCAATAGAGTAGTATTATAGCACATATGGGAAGAAGCGCCTGTGTCAAGGATCCAGGAATCAGAACTTAGAGAAAAACCAGTAAGTCCATAAGTAGTACCTGCAAAATCAACAGTATTGGCATAGCTGACATGCTCCTCCTGCCCCTTACCACGAATGTACTTATCCATTTCATGCTTGAAAAAGGTGGAGAACATGGCAGCAAAGTCATCAGTCTTGCTGGTATGGCTACTGGCAGAAGCAGCATCAAGAGAAATCACTGCAGAATCAGAGGCAAAAGTGGCGATAGCCTTCTTATCAGCTTCAGCTTTTTTTGACTCTTTAAACTTTTCATACCAATCTGGGTAGCCATGAAGTTTAAAGCATGTATCCTTAGTGTGTCCCCCAAATTTACAGTGATCACAGAACTTATCAGATTTTTTAGGAGGGTCACGTTTCTTTGGAGAAGATTTGGAAACATCAGATTTGGGAGAAGAGGATTTTGCAAAGAGGGCACTAGCATCGACAGAGGGAACAGTAATGGACTTACTTACAGCTTTCTGACTTTCAGCAGAAGCTACCATGGAAAATGCTTTGCTGACTTTAGGTAAGGGATCTAGACTAAGGATTTGACTACGAATGATGTCAAATTCAGCATTTAGACCCATAAGAAACTGAAGGAGACGCATCCAAGAAGTGATATCCTTCATTTTCTGAGTGAGTCCACAAGTGCAATTAGTGCAGCGACAAACAGGAATGGGAACAAGTCGATCCAATTCATCCCAAGCACGATGAAGTCGACTATAATAGACTGTGATGGAATCATTACCCTGCTGAACAGAGCAAATTTGTCGCTGAATTTGGTAAAGCTGAGGGCCAGTACTAAGGCCATAGCGATCACCAATTTCATCCCAAAGACTCTTAGCAGTGGAGCAGTAGATGAGAGTGTCAGCAATATCCTTGGATATGGAGTTCATAATCCAAGATTTTATCATAGAATCAACACGTTTCCATCGACGAAACTGTGTTGCATCCGCAGGTGCTTGAAGAGAGCCATCGATAAATCCAATCTTATCTTTGGCTTCTAAAGCAGTGCGAATAGCTACATTCCATGTTAGAAAATTAGATCCCGTGAGATGTGCACTGACAAGCATCATCCCAGGGTGATCAGAATTCTGCAAATGAAAGGGACCATCGTCCAATTTTGGAGCGACGTCATCCAAGGTCTTACTCGAGGCACCAGAAATGGGACTCTGAGTACTCTCCATAAAATCTCACAGAAGAAGAAAGAAAGAATAGATCGTTTCCTGCACTGATACCATGTACGAAACAGGAAAGATTTTGTGAGAATGATTGATTATTATTGCATAATAATTGGTGGCATATATACAGCAGCTGATTGTGGGTCCCATAGGATCAATCACGGAAATAAATGCTAACTAATTCTGCCTAAAAATTATTCCTACAAGCTGACTAAGCAGAAGAGAAAATACAGAGAAAAAATACAAAGGGTGTAATTACAAAATAGTACAGAAAACTTTTATATCTTTACAGAAATGTTTCTTCAATCCCTAATCTAAAGCCACGTCTGATTGGGTAGATGACATTGCTTATTAGGTGATGTGGGTGAAACAATATGCTGAGTTGACAAGCTAATTAGATATAAGAGTTATTCAATTAGTGAAAGAGAGTTCAATGCACTAAACTGAAAGTTTATGGGAGTTATATAAGTAAAGGTTTGCAGTTTATAGGAATTATCCGCACATATTCTTAAGAGACATAATCTGCATTTCTGTCTTTTTAAAATGGATTATGGGATTGGGTAGATGAAATTGGGGCCGAAGTTTTTTGGTTGTATAATTAAGACATAGAAAATGGGCGTTAAGGTAAAAAAACATCTTGGACCTTTAAGGTGATGTGATGACGCTTGAGTTTTTTTATTGGCCTCTTCCTTTTTCTTTGAAAATTTCTTTTTTGTTTTTTCTCTTATGGATATTTATTGTTTACTAGAATATTAGAATAAAAACTCGAACAATAGTTTATTCTCATTTTGTTTATTGCCTTTTCTTTTTCTTCCTTTTTTTTGTTATTATTTTTCGTGATTTTTCACCATATTTTCTTATTTCTTTTTATTATTATTTTTCATATATATATATATATGATCTTGAACTTGTCACATTTAAATTGGGAACGAGAAAAATATGATCATATTCAATAGTTTGGGCAAAAAATAAAACATTTTTCTAACATTTAAGATTAATTTGAACATTTTGAAATATAATCGACTAAAATATAATGAACGTTAAGGCATACATAGGACATTGACATAGGACACTGGACATGGAACACATACATACGGACACACTAAATTCTTAAAATTGCATGACACGACATAGCATATATATAATTAAAAATCTATAAATTTTAATAAAAACTTTAAAAATTACAATATCTGTTCATAATAATAATATGTTAGGCAAAACACTCTTTTGTGTCCCTAAAGTTTGCGGTGATTTTCAGTTACTTAACGTTTCATTTGTGTCAGTTGTGCCCCCAATGTGAAACGTTAGTTTTAATTACGCCCCCACCCTCGTTAGTGTACCGTTTTTTGGAACTTTTGAGCTTAGATCCGTGTTCGTTTCAGTTTGTTTTGATAAATGAGTTTATGAGTACTCATTTTCGGCTCCTAAGGATCATTTTGCACATGAAAAATTTGAGAAAAATGCTTCGTTTTTCTGCATTTCGTTTTGGGGCTATTTTGAGCTTAATCTTTGAAATTGATCCAAGGAATGAAGCTTGTGATGTCTGAAAATTAAAACCCATATGAAATCTAATCAAAACCGAGCTCAAATCGTGCGAAAATGGTGTTTTTTTTTTTGTGGATGATTGCAATTGGGGGCGTAATTGAAACTAACGTTTCACATTGGGGGCACAACTGACACAAATGAAACGTTAGGGGTATAACTGAACATCACCGCAAACGTTAGGGGGCACGAAATGATGTTTTGCCTATATGTTATATGTGTTATTATTTTCTATTATTTGTCATGTTAAAGTCACAAAATTGATTTTATATTCTGAAACTTATAAATATGTGTAGTAGTAAGGGTGTTGTACGAATGTCGAACTTAAATGTAATCACATATAACACAACATAAAAAAAAAAAAAGGCGGCCCGTGCACGAGGTTCCTACCGGTCACATATAAAACAATATAAGTTAAAAAGAAACTATATATAAATACTAGCAATCGATTCAGTTAATTGTATGTCCAAATTGTTAACTGAACCAAATTATTCAATTTAATTAACCAAACCAAATCGCTCTTTAATCAATTTAGTCCAGTTATTGTTTCGGTTTGGTTTGGTTTAGATTAGTCACATTGATTGAATTCAGTTTTGAACATCCCAAAATATTTCTTCGGAAACCAATAAATTTTTTTAGGTATAATCATGGGTTTTTCTCACCTATCTGTTTAATGGTCTAGACGAAGACTAATTCTATTTGGGTCGGGAGTGAACAGTTAAAACCCTTCTAATAATGTCGACTCCAGAACTTGAACCTAAGTACTTCAATTTGGGGTGTAGTTTGCTTACTACTACACAAAAATAAACATTTATTGATAGAAACCAATAATTTAAATAAAAGTAAAAGTAAAAGTGGAAGTTAGAATGTAATATTTTTTTAGGCTAAATTGCAGTAAGACCTTTTGAGTTTTAGGTTAGAAGCAGAAAATACTCCCGAGTTTTAAAATTTGACAAATAAACCCCTTGAGTTTTTAACTTTGCTCACTTAGTACTCCTGAGTTTTAAAACTTGATAAACAGACCCCCTGAACTTTCAACTTTACTCACTTAAGGCCCCTAAATAGTCTCATTTTTTTAAAAATTCAAGGGTCTTGAGTGAGAAAAGTTGAAAGTTTAGGGAGTTTGTTTGTCAAGTTTTAAAACACAGTGATCCTAGCTGAGTACAGTTGAAAATTCAAGGGTATATTTGTCAAGTTTTAAAACTCAATAATATTTTCTACTCCTAACTTAAAATTCAAGGGGTTTGTGTAACTTAACCTATTTTTTATGGCTTCCAAGAAAAGTTGATGATTTATCACCACAAAAAGCATGACACATGACCATTGGGCTTTTGTTTTTTTGGAGTTGTGGAATTATTCTTGTTAAAAAAAAAAAGTAGTCAATATTACACGACCTTGAATTGATAGGCACTAGTTCACTCATGTCTATGCAATTCATTGCATTCTTTACATGAATGACGGCATGGGTTGGAACTGGTACCAAAAAGAAGAATTGTGGCAGGTTGACACATTGATCATAGAAATATCTCATAAACCAACAAATTGGCTGGACCCAATGCAAAATTGATCAAATTAAATAATTAAAGGTCAAAATACAATTTCAGAGGTTTTTTTTTTTTTTTTTTAATGTTTGGTGTAAGTTGAAGGTTTTTTTATTAAAATAATACAAAAAATTATATTATGTATCTCAATACTCAAGGAATTTTCTTATTTCCCCATATGGGATACGCATCCACTCAACTCGATTTTAAAACTTGATTTTTTTCTCTGAAATCGCGCTCTGTAAACACGATTTCAGTACTGACAGTATCATGTCAGTACTGAAATCGTGCCCAAGAGGCACGATTTCACATAATTAATTAAGGGGAGGCCGATGGGCCTCCCCATATATATATACTAGAGGCTTTGCGTGCCCGTTAGGGCACGCAAATATGTATGTAAAATAAATAAAGGACCAAATTGTTAACTTAGTAAAGAAAGAGAGACCAAATAGTAAATTTTCTCTTATTTTTAATTTCATAGACTATAGTTTTAAACATGGACGACCAGAAAGAGGTGGAGCCATATAATATAAGATATATAATATATAATAATATATATTAATAATAGTATTTTATAAAATTTAATAAAATTTTATTAAACTTAATAAAAAATTTTAACAGTAGTATTTTATAATTTTTTAAATTAATTAATTTTATTCAAATCATTGGCACTTATTTGACCAACCTAGTGAGCTAACTATTAGACCAACAAGCTTGGTTTGTATATTATTTGTGACTTAAATAACTCTATTTACTATTATTTCTAAGTGATCAGTTTTTGTTATGTGTACTCTACTTATTTGACCAACCTAGTGAGCTAATTATTAGACCAACAAGTAGGGGTGTACACGGGCCGGGCCGAGCCGGGTTTCTGGTCGGCCCGAGACCCGGACCGGTACAGACCCGGGCCGGGCCGGGTCACCGGGTCTGGCCGGGCCAAAAAANCTACAAAATTTTAAATAAATAGAGTACACATGACAAAAAACTGAACACTTAAAAATAATAGTAAATAGAGTTATTTAGTCAGAAATAATACACAAACCAAGTTTGTTGATCTAATAGTTAGCTCACTAGGTTGGTCAAATAAGTGCCGATGATTTGAATAAAATTAATTAATTTAAAAAAATATAAAATACCACTGTTAAAATTTTTTATTAAGTTTAATAAAATTTTATTAAATTTTATAAAATACTATTATTAATATATATTATTATATATTATATATATGGCCCTTGATTAATTATGTGAAATCGTGCCCCATGGGCACGATTTCAAGGATTGACATGATACTGTCAGTACTGAAATCGTGTTTATCGAGCGCGATTTCAGAGAAAAAAATCAAGTTTTAAAATCGAGTTGAGTGGATGTGTATCACATCTGGGGAAATAAGAAAATTCCTTGAGTATTGAGATACATAATATAATTTTTTGTATTATTTTAATAAAAAAACCGTAAGTTGAAATCCAATATTTCATTTACTTTTATGGTAATTTTGGTTTTCTAATTTTTTAAAAAGTTTTATTTATTGATTTCAATAATTAAATACGATGATATTTATTTTATTTTAAGCTTAAATATGATGACTCTCAAATTACATATTATTTTTGACGAGTCATTTTTTAGTTGAGATCGTCACCAAATAAAATCAATTTAAATTTAAAAAATAAAGTTACTTATTTCATAGTCAATTAGATCCGTCATAAAAGGAGAAGCATATGGCTCAAGACTCTGAAACACGAATAGTCCACTTTTATAATCTAATTATTATAAATTGATGATTCTAATTAAATAAAGAAAAAGACTCGTTAAAATAATCTTAATTTAAATACGAGTAAATGTGGAAGTCAAAATTTAATATTTTTTATGGGTTGCACGAAATGTTCATGATTTATCACCACAAAAAGCGTGACACATGACCATTGGGCTCTTTTTGGAGAGTTATGCAATTATTCAAGACCTTGAAATAGTCGCACGATTTGATACATTTTGACAAGAGAAATGCCTCATCAACAAACAAATTGGGCTAGGCCTGCGAGAAGCAAAATGAAACAACACGAATCAATGTTTCCTACAACGGAACCGGACGAAGATTCGGATTAATGTTCGGTTCACAATTTGATTGGTCGAATCGGTCAAATCATCGGTCAGATTGAATGATGTAATAAATAATTATTTTTAATATATTAAATATAAATCCTCTATAAAGATACAAATAATTATTTTAAATATAATTTGTAATTTATTTTATTCTAAATATTAAAAGAACAAATGAAAAAGAAGGATAAAAGATAAATGAGGACCTCCACTTTGCCTTCTTATAATTTTTAATCAATTTTTTATTTAAAAAAAATTTGGGTGAACCACCGATTTTATGGGCGGTCTAGCGGTTGGACCCGGTTCGCCAGTTTTCGGCCGGTTATTTCTGGTTCAATCTGGTCCAAATGCCAGTTTGGTTATTTTGGTCGAACTCACTCGCTCTTGTATTCGGTTGACGGTTGAACCGGTCGGACCGTCCGATCCGGTTCTGACAACACTGACACCGATGCGTTATATTTATTCTTTTGGTTAGGAGCAAACTTTTGTCAAAAAAGAAAAGAAGGTTAAAGGTTCATTTTGGTCCTAAATGTATGCCCTAATGTTATTTTGGTCCATTATGTTTTAAAATGTTTAAATTGGTCCTAAATGTTAGCAAAATATTTCATTTTGGTCCTAAATGTTAGTTAAATGTTTCATTTTAGTCTCAAATTATTGAATTTGATCATATTTTTCTCGTCTCTAATTTCTAGTTCAAAGGACTTGTTAAGAGGAACTCGTAGCTCTGAATTCGTTATATTCGAATTCCAATTCGTTATATTCGTTATTTCTAGTGGAGCATGAAGTTGATTGGAAAATATCTGTTTCCAGTAACCGACTATCTATAGCATCATGTGTGTTCGTGGGTGAAATTGGGAGAGTATTTAAATTATGGTTTTACAATTCTGATCAAAACCAATTGTCACCATGGGATGAGCATTACGTTGAATCACCTATTGTATGTCACGCTCAGTACCTTGGACTCACAGATCAGAGTTACGTGTTTATTGCAAACATTTTCAAGAAGATTGGTTCAGAACTTAAATACGTAGGTTTTTCTATATTAATGGTAATGGGAAACATCGTGTTAAAAAAATTGCAACATTATTATCATGAGTTCGAGATTGATAATTTCGTTGATTTTAATCAATCTTTGACCGAGTTTTAGAATTAAACACTACGGTATTGTAATATAGGGTGTCATAAGTCTTTCAGATACATCTATCATAATTATCATTGTTGGTTGACATTCTACAATATATTGAGAGTATTTGCAATTGCAAAATGATATTAAATGACAAACATGATCAATACAATTATTTTAGATATTCTATGCGAGTGTACAATTTAGCTGTAATTCGTGAGTCTGGCGAGGAGACTTTGTTGATCCTATACATGCGTTGTCATGGTACTAAATATGTAAAGTTTATATTGACATATCGTTACAATATTCGAGATATCATGTCTTACGAAAATTTATCGTAAATACCCAATTATTAACATGACTGGTTTTAAAATACATTATTACGCTTTTTATTAAGATTTAAAACATATAAAAAATGTCAGTATATGTTTTATTTACATATATTGTAAAAAATATTAACATTTATAACGACATTGAAAATATTGAAAACAAGAATGCACAAGACGTTATATAAGTTCAATATATCTTAAATGGTCAATTATCACAAGTAAGAAAGAATCTTAGATTATAAATGTAGAATCTTAGAAAGAATCTTAGATTATCAAAGGAACTTGCTACAATTGACGGTGATTCTTTTAATTTGGTTTTGTGATGGATTAAACGTAGGCTATAATTTAGTGAACGAAATCAAATAACGTAGTAATTTAATACCCCAAAGGGACAACCTATTTAGTAAATTGTTTGTCATTAGTTAATTCATAACAAATTTTAAAGAAAGTATATAAACTCACGTATGTGTCCAGTTTGGCATGTCAAAAAGTTTCATTATACAGTGTTATTTAAAACGATGCATTGATAAGAATACGTGGAACATCCAAACACGCCATTATTTATACATCAAAACACTCAATAACTGATTGATTCAATTTACAATTTTTCCCACAATACATTCGTGATTCGTGATTTGATTAATTTTAACATATTAGCTGCATTAACATTTCAGTAAACCAAAAGTTCGCGCATACGTTTCATTGTTTGAATATTAGTAGAGTAATTTATGCATCACAATAAATGTAAATCAATTGAATTAGATTGTATATCATAACTACATGTCAAATATTTAAGGGTAAAATGCATTTTGGTACCCTGTGTTTAGGACCGAATCCACTTTGGTTCCCTGAAAGACAAAATTTGACACTTTGGTACCCTAAGGTTTGCGCCGTTAGCACTTTGGTACCCTGTGGTTATTTTCCGTCAAGTTTTAACAAAAGTTGTGAAGTGGCTCAATCTTAGCCGTCGATTTCTACTACATTTGATCTGTTAGTTTCTATTGCAGCTTAAATCATATTTCACTCCTCAATAAGATCTCTTTTATGCGTTTAGGTCTTCTCCCTATGGTAAAATGAATCAAAACACAACAAACTTAAAGATAAAATACTATAGTTAGATCATCATATTTTGCTATCATAACTTACTGAATAACTTTGCATGGAAAAATTATAGTTTTATTATAATTTCATAAAAAATAAATATTTTAGTAGTTTATTAAATTTTAAGTGAAACTAAATATTAATTATTTAATTTGTAAATTAATTAATGGGAATATTCTTCAAATTATTCAAGTTTAATTGCAAAATTTCATTTAAATAGTTGTATTTGAATATGGGTAGGACTAAAGTGCATTTATTTTCCAGATTTAGTACTGATATGTAATTATCTTCTTTATATATTTTCCAAAATTACATTTTGACCCCAAAATTTTTTTGTAATTTTTATTTTAGTCCTCAAATATCATGATCTGAAGACTTTTTTTTTTGTAAATTTTAAAACTATTTGGGGGCATTCTGTAATTTTTGTAAAAAATTTGTAAAGTTTATCTTCTCACCATCGAACCACACAGTTTTAGGACTAAACTGCATTTTTTTCCAAGATTTAAGGTTAGTCTGTAATTTTATTCTTTTTCCAATATTTTTCGTAATTACATTTTGACCCCAAAATTTTGTTATAATTTTCATTTTAGTCCTCAAATATTATGATCTAGGGACATTTTTGAAAATTTTGAAACTGTTTGGGGGAAAATAACCACAAGGTACCAAAGTGCTAACGGCGCAAACCTCAGGGTGCCAATGTGTCAATTTTTTTTTCTTTCAAGGTTCTAAAGTGAATTCGGTCCTAACCACAGGGTACCAAAGTGCATTTTACCCAATATTTAATATTGATTGAGGTATGCATAATTCATTATTTAAGGCATAGCTCTATTTTTTACAGCACACTCATTGATTTGGAGCTATGTTCACAAAGTTGAATAGAGTCATCATTATATTGATTACAAGGTAAGTAATACGTGTTGTATACATTCACTTTGTTTTATGCCCTAGTTAATTCATGGTCCCTATCGTTAACAAAATTTGCATGTAATACAATGGATGTAAGTTATATTTTTAAATTTCATTGATTGCAGTATGAACAACGTTTTCGATAATGGTCGTGGTCTTCCATCAGAGATAATGATTGACATAATGTCGCGACTTGAAGCGTTTGATGTTTTCGATATGCGGCACATCACAATAATTTAGCAAAGAATTGCGACAAAAAGCATCTCGTGATATGTCAAGTCCCACAAGACAGAGTGTTGTATAACATACTCCCTCCGTCCCTTTTTATCTGCTTTTTAAGGTTGTTGCACACAAATTAATATAATGATTAAATCACTAAAGTTAATGTAAAATCTAAAATAAAAAGACTATATTACCCTTATTAAATTAGACTTAATTATATCATCAATTTAATGCTCATATTTCAAAAATTAAATTCCTCCAACTAATTTAAATACTCTCACAATTTTTTTATGAAACCTACTCCAATTGATTACTACAGAACCCCAAAATAATTCTCTATCAAAAGTCAAATCGTCCATTATGACTATAATATTAAATAGGGATAAAATGGTAAAAATGTTCATTGATGACCTCTTGATTTCATAACAAAGCAGATAAAAAGGGACAAAAAAAATTCTGCAATGAAGCAAATAAAAAGGGACGGAGGGAGTATTTTATACAATGTCAAATGAATATCTCGAGGAAGATCAATGGATACCATTGACACCTCATACTTATGTCCCCCACATGCACATGTTTGAATTTATTGGCTTTATTGATGGTTTAATATACTTGGAATATTTTTCGCAACGAAATACTCGCGAATTTGTTATATGTAATCCAACCACTGGACAACATTGCAAAGCAGTTGCTCATTCACCTATTACAAATGAGCGTAAGTTTATATGTCCTGTCGTCTCATTATATTTTGCATAATTTAATATGAATTCTTACGTATCTAATATTTCTCAAACAGACTTCATAAGGCGTGGATTTCTATTTGATTCCGATCGTCATGCGTATTCCATAGTTTTATTTTGGAAGAAGTCAATGTGGTCGAAAACATCTTGGATGACTAATTTCTATACAAATGAGATGCAATGGTCCCCTTTAATCCCCATTGATTTTGATGTAGGATTGTGGCATGATCAAAATGTTCAATTGAATGGTTCTCTATATTATATTGCCAACCAATCATTAATTAAGACAAACCTACGTCCAAGTATTGTTTGTTATAACATCAATCAAAATAAGGTATGCCGGATATGTCTTCCCAAATACCACAACGACACTCATTGGAGTCTTGCTGTTTCAAATAATTGACTTGCAGTTGCATAAAGTTTTGTAGTCGGTGAACTCGGTAGCATTTTTAAAATATGGTTTAAGGATGGTGATTCCAACAAACCTTCCGACTGGAAACAGTGTTTTGAAGAAGCTTCAATGTTATGCCATCGCCAATTTATTGGTTTTTGATATGGAATGTTTGTATTCTCTAGCAAGACCTGCAAGAAGAATGGGTCGGAATATTTGTTTGGACACAACTTCATTTATGTAGATGGTGATAGGAATAACGCTGTGAAGGGGATCACTACTCGCCTGAACAATAATTTTGTTGATTTCCATCACTCTTTGACTGAGATGTAATTTTCTATTTATGCAGTTGAATACTTTAGATGTAATTCTATGACAATTCAGTATATGAAGGCATATTAGTATTTAAAAAAAAAACCATAACATATCAATTGTTCATAAATAATGCTTTTTGATTATGGTTGTTGTCATAAGCTGATAAATACATTCTGAAACATTTACAATTAGCATCTCCCCGTGCAACGCACGGGTCCTATAGCTAGTTATATTAAAAACTCCTGAGGATTATTTAAAGCTAGATGTGACTACCTCATCGAACAGAAACAATTAAGTTCATTTATAAGAGGTTGGTGGCAATCAAAATCAGTATTTTATCTTTTTCAAACAGATAAAAAAACTACTATATGTGTACCAAATGTTCTTTAGGAGTATAATATAATTTTAGTACGAAAATAAAACTTATCTCATAGTTCGAGGATCAAACTAAGTATTTGACCTTTTCAATATGAGAAGGATACCCCACAATCTCAACCATAAATAACCTAACCAAGCAGAGTTGTACAAGAATATTGATTGCTAATATGTCATTGAGTTGGCGATCCCACAATTAACACATGGTGTTTAGAGTAGCACGCACATGGAGCTTCAAGAAAATCTGTTTGCATGTATATATATTGAGTTTGGTTATGAATGAAAACATACTAAATTATTTAGATTGTTTCTCACTTTCCTTGTTTGAAAAGTTGTCTTGTCCCAAATTCAAAACAGGCAAAGAAAAGAGAAAAAAAATGGCAGAGCAACAACTTCATGTAGTAATGCTTCCATTTTCTGCCTTTGGCCATATGATTCCTTTCCTCCAACTTTCCATAGCTTTAGCCAAATGTGGCATTCGAGTCGCATATGTGTCCACTCCAAACAAGATTAAAAGACTCCCAAAAGTTCCCTCTAATTTAGCCTCCTTGATAACTCTAGTGGCTTTGCCAATGCCAGAATTGCAACATGGTGATTTATCCAAAGGAGCAGAGGCCACATTAGACATTCCATTGAGAAAATACCACTCTTGAATGTGGCTTATGATCTCCTACAATACCCATTTCAGAAGCTCGTAGTTGAACAATCCCCATATTGGATTATCATCGATTTCATGCCTTATTGGGTGATAGAAATTGGTAAACAACACAAAATCCCTGTGATGTATTTTAGTGTGTATTCTGCTGCTGTAGGCTCATTTTTGGGCCCTCCAGAATACCTCTTTGCGGAAGGTCGTGAAAGAGTAAGGCCATCAATGGAATCTCTTATGTCACCACCAAATTGGGTTGATTTTCCATCTTCTGTAGCGTTTAAGAAGCATGAGGCAATTCCCTTTTTTGCTATATTATGGTCAATTTTCTGCTGGCCATGGGGCTAACGTCTCTCTTGCAGAGCGTATTGCAAAAATCCTCAAGGGTACCCAAGCAATATGTTATAGGACTTGCAATGAGTTTGAGGGCCAGTATGTGAATTTGCTTAGAAAGCTTCACAAAAAGCCAATAATACCAACGGGTTTACTCCCATTGGATAAGCCTGAAGAAGGAAACCAATTCAATGATCATCATGAGGGATCATGGAACCAAATTTTCAAGTGGCTAGATGAACAAAAGCCCAAATCAACCGTGTTTGTTGGGTTTGGCAGTGAATGCAAGCTCACCAAAGTCCAAGTTCATGAGATAGCTTATGGGTTAGAGTTTTCAGAATTGCCATTTCTTTGGGCTATGAGAAAACCTAAATGGGCTAATAATGATGAAATAGAAGTGTTGCCTCATGGTTTTGAGGAAAGAACAAAAGGAAAAGAAGTTGTAAAGTTAGTTTTGGCACCACAAAAGGAAATTCTAAGGCATTCCTCAATAGGGGGTTCTCTGTTTCACTCTGGATGGGGCTCTGTGATTGAGACTTTGCAATTTGGGCATTGTCTTGTGGCTCTACCAATGGTAAATGATCAAGGTTTGGTTGCTAGATTACTTGTAGAGAAGGGTTTAGCTATGGAGATTGAGAGATTAGAGGATGGAACTTTTAATAGATATGATATAGCTAAAGCTTTGAAAATAGCAATGGTGTCAAATGAAGGAGAGACACTGAGGGCACGTGCTAGGGAGGCTGCTACTGTTTTTGGAGATATGAAGTTGCAGCAAGAACATTATGTTGGTGAACTTGTTAATTTTCTTAAATCACATAAAGTATGATGAGAAAGTAATGCAACAATGAATAAGGGCAAACCCATTTTAGTACTGTACGTTCGTGAGATGGAACAAGTTGTGTGTGTAGCATTGAATGTTAAGTAATAAACCCATTTTGGACTTTCTAAGCTTTTTGATGTTAGAAACATAATATTTCTTTTTCCTTGGATTTTACTTGCTTTTGCATACTCTCCAAGCTTACAGTTTGTATGTTTCCTGGTCTATAGCAGGGTCTAATCTCTATTTTTTGTTAGCTACAATTCCTATTTCAGTAAGCGACCTTTACTTCCTTTCTCCTTTTGTTCTATTGGTTATACTCCCTTTTTACTTAATTAGGGATCATCAAAATATTCACACTATGGGAATGAGCATACATGCATAGTGGTTTAACTTTCAATAAAGTATTATGACAATTTCTTGTATCTTTTAACTTTTTTCATTTCTTGTATCTATGTTCCTTCACCATCATAATTCATTTGATATATATCCTCTTTCTTGGTTACAGTTTTTTTTCCCCACAATTTGTCTTGCAGTAGAATTGTAAAATACATGCCAATTCATTTCAAGGTAAATTCTTAACTTAGTTTCTGTGTAAATTGTCTTATGGTAACAAATTTCTCCCACCATCTATGTTCACCTACCAAAATATTCCAAACCCCATTGAGTAGTATCTAAGTGCGTACTAAGGTAAAAAGAGATGTGGGAGCTGAACATTTCTTACACAAATGAAAAATGTAAGAGATGTGGGTGGGATTGAGGTGTCAAGTCAAAGTAATATATACAAGTGAATAATTATCAAGATCTTTTGGAGACAAGACTACAAAGACTACAAATATGAATTCTGCTTCCCTCAATCACGACTAATTTTGCTTTCCTCTACATACAAATATTCATTGTTACTTTTTACAGTATTTATTTGTGTCTTTCATCTTTCTTTCTTGATACTTATTTATTTGTTGCAATTGTAGTGAATTGTTTGAGACATAGCCATTAGCATTTTTGTTTTCTTTTGCTTATATGTTGTCTATATATATTATATCACTTTTGCTTATTGTATATAATATATAATATATGATAATATATAATGAAAGAAGCTGAGAAATTTATTCCAAGCAACATGAGAATGTCTAATAGTCATATAATATGGGAATGTTGTCCAATCTAGTCTAAATTTAATCCAACTTCTGAGTTTAGTATTTTTATTAACTTTTGCAGGATTCTTTATTGATGGGAAGCTTTTGGCCAGTTGTCCCTTCAAATTGAAGCACCAAAAGATAATTTAGTTTGTTCTTCTTTTTTTATTTTTCCCCCTTTGAAGAAGTAAAAAGATATTTCATTTTTGTTATTTTTTCGGCTTGCCTTAATGGAATTATTTTGTGATGTTAAAGTAAATTTTAAACTAGTTTTCTTTCATTTGCTTTATTTTCTGTGGTAAGTGAGATATCAAGCATATGTATATAATTTTTTGTTTTTGAAAAATTCAAGCATCTAGCAGCGGTTTTAAAACCGCCACAAAAACATACCGCCGCTAAATGCAAAAACCACCGCCGCTAAAGACAGTTTTTTTTAGTGATTCTTGCATGGATCGGATGATGATGATGAGACATCCAATAAATAAGCTAGCTCATGTTGTATGTTTTTTTAGTTAGAGTGTTTGTTGTACGTTTGTATAAGAAATTTATCTTTATTTGATAATATCAAATCACTAAAACAACCCCAATTCATAAACTAAAAATATGTCATACTTAAAGCCAACCAACATGTGCGGACCAAAACTATTACTTTTTGAGTCATTCAATATTTGAACGGGTGGGTGAGTTCTCTGACTTTCCACAACAAAAAATGGAGAAAAAAGAAAAAGTGGGGGTGAGTGAGTGGACCTGAGGTGGTGTCTAAAATTGTTTACTTTCTTTAAACTACAAAATTAAATTACTTACTTTACATATATGCATAATTATATATATATATGATTAGAAGAGGCCTAAAAATAAACTAAGTAAAGTAAGTATGAGGTGGTTTCTAGGCCAAACCATAAAAAAAATATACCAAATTCTATGTATATCTTCAAATATTTTTTCCAAAACGTAACTAATAATTTAAATATAAGTAAAAGTGAAAGCCAAATTTTAATTTTTCGATTTTACAATTATATTCCCACTAAAAATAACTGATTATTACAGTACTTATCTTTCTTCATACTTCTATGTATACTTACATATTATTTCAGTAGTTTGACCATCAACAATACCTTTAAAGGATCCTACCAAAAAAAAAAAAACCCTTTTAAGGATATTTTTCAAACATAAACTATTTTAAAAAATGGCACGTGAGATTCTTGTTGGATATATTAAATTTCTTCACAATTGACTAATATTGGGGTAATAGTTGACTTTACTGAAAAGCTTGTTCTTCATACATGTAAAATGGTTGACCAATGTTTCAGTAATGGTTAACTATCGTTGAAAAGGTAAAAAATTTCTACATACATATGTTATGGGTATTGAATATATATATATATATATATATAATAGAAAATTTTAAAGTGAATTTTTTTATATTCTAAAATAATAAAGTGAGAAGTATGAGGAGTTATTTAATTTCTTAAGTATTTTTTTTTTTATTTTTCACTATTTTAAATATTAAGATAAAGAAGTAGTGAACAAATTTACTTTTTTCATTACCTCATGTCTTACTATTTAAAATAATATCAAATAATATATATCTATATATATGTACTAGTAATTTTTACATGCCTTAAAAGCTACTTAAATATTTTTAAAATTTTAAAATTATTTATGTTTTGGGGTTTGTTTCAAAAGAAAGAAGAGCTTGAGAAAGCCTAGAAAACCAAGCCCTTGGCGCTTGTTTCAATCCATACAAGGATTTGTGTAACTTGCAAACTAGACTTCGATCTTGAACCTCAAAACCTTGAGGTTGAGTCATGTAGACATCTTCAGACAAGTAGCCATTTAAAAAAGCATTGTTTATGTCTATCTGATTTATTTTCCAGCCATAAGATAAAGCAAGTGTCAAAATAAGCCTAATTGTAGCTGGTTTAACTACAGGGCTAAAGGTTTCATGAAAATCTAATCCTTCCTTTTGCAGAAATCCTTTTGCAACAAGCCTTGCTTTGTATCTTTCAATGGTGCCATCAGATTTCTCTTTGATTCGAAAAACCCATTTGGATCCTATAGCATGACAACCTTTAGGAAGAGGAACTAAAGACCATGTGTTATTTTTCTGTAAAGCTTGAAACTCATCATTCATAGCAGATTGCCAAGAGGGATTAGAAAGGGCTTCAGGAACATTTCGAGGTAATGTGTGAGTGAGAAAAGCTTTTGGTTTGAAGATACCACTCTTAGATCGAGTTTGGATAATATTGACAGGTGGAATTGAAACTGGTTGCTGAGCTACAGGAGTAGAATGATGTTCTGAAGAACTTGAAGAATTAGAAGGCAGTAATGAAGTGTTGGAACTTTGAGATTGAGAAGATGAAGATAAAGAAGTATGATTAAGAAGAGAAGTAGAAGTATGTGAAGATGGTTGCAGAACAAAAAATGAATTATGACAAGGTAATGGAGTTGAGAAATTTGGAGAAATAACTGGTGGTGCAGCAGCAAAAGAATTTTGCTGTGCTGATGAACATGAACTAACTGAAGTATTCACAAAAGGGAATTGATATTCATCAAAAACTACATCACGAGCTATATAGATTCGTTTAGATGACATATCAAGACATTTATAACCTTTGTGAAAGGGACTATAGCCAAGAAAAACACAAGAAGTTGATCTAAACTGAAGTTTGTTTTTATTGTAGGGTCTTGTGAATGGAAAGCAAGAGCAGCCAAAGGTTGTAAAACATTTATAGAAAGGCTTTTTGTGATATAAAATTTCAAAAGGAGAGACAAACTTAAGAACAGAACTTGGAAATCTATTAATTAAGTGAACAGCTGTAGCAAAGGCTTCATCCCAATACTTCATGGGAAGTGAAGCTTGAGCCAACAAGGTGAGTCCAACTTCAGTAATGTGACAGTGCTTTCTCTCAGCAAGCCCATTCTGCTCATGTAAGTGAGGACAACTTCTGCGATGTACAATACCTTGAGAATTCAAGTAAGAAGACAAAAATTTGTACTCTCCACCCCAATCAGATTGTACTACCTTAATCTTACAATCCAGCTGCAATTCAACTAGCTTCTTAAAATCAAGAAAAGCTTGCATAACATCAGATTTGTTCTTGAGCAAATATAACCAAGTAAACCTTGAATAGGCATCAGTGAAATGGACATAATATCTAAAACCACTACTGGAAATAATTGGAGCAGGGCCCCAAACATCAGTATGAACAAGCTCTAAAGGAAAAGAATAGGTAGTTTGAGACAAAGGAGAAGGTCTTCTGTGAAATTTACCAAAACAGCAGGATTTGCAAAGAAAATTTGTATCATTATTATTGAAGCTAATGTTACAATCTTGCAAAACTTTCTTTACAACATTAGAAGAAGGATGACCTAACCTATTATGCCATAGATTGTAAACACTAGAGGAAGGAACAACTGATTCATTCAAAACAACTGAATTATTCAAAGCAACTGAATTATTCAAAGGTACAGCAGAAGAAAAATGAGAGGAAGGCTGTGCTTGCAGAGAACAAGAACTGCGAATGCCAAGAATTTGCACATCCTCAAGAGCATAGAGTCCATTTTTAGTAATGCCTCACAAAAGTGTTATATGAGTCTCCTGCTGTTTGATAAGAAAATAGTCAGAATAAAACAGAAAATAAACTGAGTTATCCTTAGAAAACTTTGAAACACTTAGAAGGTTTTTAGAAATGTGAGGCACAACCAAAACATTTTGCAGACATAATTTGATTTGAGGAGAAGATGAAGAGTAAAAGAAAGAGTCTCCTGAAGAAGTGATTCGCAAACCTGAGCCATCTCCAATTAATACTTGGTCATAGCTCGTATAATCTGATCTTGTTGACAGATTAGAATCATCATTTGTGAGATGATTAGAAGCTCTTGAATCAACATACCAAGAGGAATCTGCAACTGATTCAGGTGTGGCTATCATAGCTTGTGGCTGAGCTTGTGACTTTGGAGCTGAGGAAGAAGAAGACGCAAATTGTTGAGGATCAAGTGAATAATTGGAATCAAAACGATACCAGCATTGAGAAGCAATATGTCCATTCTTGCCACAAACTTGACATTGAACAGAAGATCTTGGACTAGAAAAATTAGCTCTACCATAACCTCTACCAGAGTTATAATTTCCTCTGCCACGATTATTCTGATATTGACCTCTACCTCTAGAAATATTCTGAAAAGAATTTCTTCCCCCTAATTCTGTGTGCCTCTGCCTCGATTAGTAAACTGATTTCCTCTTCCAAAATTTCCAGAATGAGCAATATTAGCTGATACAATATTATCAGCAGATTTGGACATTTGTAAACGTGCTTCTTGTGCAAGTAATAAAGCAGTAACATCAGCAATAGTAGAAGTACCAACTCGAGTAAGCATTGAACAAACAAAAGAATCATATTCAGATGATAAGCCATTATAGATGAAATTCAGATGATCGTTAATTCTCAGAGGCTGACCTATAGCAGATAATGCATCAGCTAGAGTTTTAATCTTGAGAAGATAAGCAGACATGGATAATGATCCTTTCTTTAAACTATGAAGTTGTGCTTTGTATTGCATTTCTTTTGCAGCAGTCTGATTCGCATAGTGAGATAAAATTCAATGCCATACCTCAGAAGTAGATTTACAACCTACAACTTGCGAAATCACCGTTTCTGTCATCGACGATACCATCCAGGAAAGTAACAACCGATCTTGACGCTGCCAGTCAATAAATGCAGAATTCTTCTTTCCAGAAGCTTCATCTTCAGCAGATAGGAATTGTAAAAGAACAGATGGATTTTCATCAATAAATCTTTCAAGTTGATAACCAAGAATAGTGGATTCCATTTGAAGATGCCATTGAAGAAAATTATTTTCATCCAATTTCACAGAAAACTGATGCGAAAAAGTAGTAATTCCTGTATTAGAATCAACTTTGAGAGTAGATGAAGATGGAAGTGTAGTAGATGGAGTGGAAGTAGGAGATGAAGTTTGAGTGCTCTCCATAGAGAGACTTTTTAGGCTTCTGATACCATGATATGATTCAGAGAAAATGAAAGAAACAAGAGTAATTGTGTTTTTGTATATTGAATAGAGTGAATGTACAAGTGTATATATACACTGAAATGATATAACAGAAAAGCCAACTAATACAACTCTGTAACCGAAACTATAACTAACTGAAGTCCAGCTCATCTAACTAACTACAGCTCATCAATTTCTCTATTAAATTTGAACTCATTTGCTGATAGTCTCGACTGAACAGAAAAAGTACTTGTAAAAAACAATATATAACTTTTAATTCGTCACATTCAAATTTGAAATAAAAGAAATATGATCAATAGTTTGACACAAAAATAAAACTAAATGACAATATTTAAGATTAATTTGGATATTTTGGAACGAACAAAATAAACTTAAGGGCATAAATTTATGACCAATTTGAACATTTGACAAAAAAAAAAGACTTAAGTTTTCTATTTTCAACGTTCATTTGGTTTGAAATTATATCCAATGATCCATGATGCTAATATTTTAAGAAAAGGAAACACTTTTGACAACTCACATTCACACTGGACCTACCGATCGAAAGCAAGGCACCAATAAAAACATATCTTTACTTTGGCAAATAAAAAAAAAAAAGAACCCTTTATTCGTAAATTAAAAACAAAAGGAATATATTCAACCTGCGCACATGTTAATTAATTAATTAATTCCAATTATCTTGGGCAAAATTCTGAAGCTTCAGGTAAGTTTCATTCCGATTAAAATATGTTGCCATTATTGACTGTAATTAATGTGCTTCATCTTAGCTGCCTTCTGCATAATATACATGAGAGATTATCATCATCATCATCATCATGGAGAGTATTAATGATCCCCAATGGATTCTATCCTTGAGCTTTCGTCTAGTCATGATCATCCACCTTTTGCTTCATCTTGGCAACACAATTATGGTTCTTGGCAACGACCCCAATAATCCAGGTATATATAACTACGGCTATATACTGAAAAGTATATTGGACTGAAAGTGTAATTTTAGCTATTATAGTTTTCTGGTGTAAGAAGTTAGTTTTTGTGTTAGTAGCCGTCAGTCTATTATATTCCTTCTTCTATTGTATTTTCTCTCTATAAATACTGTAATTGTAATCAGTTTCATTAATGCAATATTAAGAGAGTTATTCAGATTAGTCCTAATCTGTTCATATACATATGTGTTTTGATGTGAATTGAACTTGTTGAGAGTTAATTAGTTTTGCTTGCACAGGTTACATAAGCATTGACTGTGGAACTGACAATGATTTCTCAGACAACGAGACAGGTATATCGTATCAGACAGACAAGAATTTCGTACAAACAGGTACCAATAAAATACTACCTAGGGACCAACAAGCAACAGATTTTGGAGGAGTACTAAATACTCTAAGAAGCTTTCCAGATGGAAAAAGGAATTGCTACACTCTAAAGCCAAATCAGGGGAAGAACCACACTTATCTCATTCGAGCTTACTTCTATTATGGGAATTATGACTACAAAAATCAAACTCCAACATTCGATTTGTACATTGGTGTCAATCATTGGGAAACTGTGAATCCAAAGTTGGGACATTACCATATTTCGGAGTGTATCTATACTCCCACCACAGACACAATATATGTGTGCTTTGTGAAGGGTGACATAGGAATACCTTACATCTCAGCATTGGAATTACGTCCTCTGTCCAATTCTGTTTACCAAACTTCGTCGCCTTTGCAATCGTTACTTGCTTTACAAGTAAGAGTTGATGTTGCCTCCACTGATAATTCAGCCTCCTTCAAGAGGTACAAGGATGATATGTATGATCGTTTGTGGAAGAATGACAAAATGGAAGGGAAAGAATGGAAGCATTTCAATAGATCGTTGTCTATAACAAATGATTCTTATTATAAATTACCACCACAAGTTCTGAGCTCTGCAGCCAAATCATCAAGTCTCTTCTCTGCGTTAAACTACGACCATAATTCGATCTCTGAAGAACTCGAAAAGTCTTCCAAATATTATGTCTACTTTCACTTTCTTGAAATTGAGCAGCTTGGCCGTGGCCACAAAAGAATAATCAATATTACTCTCAATGATGAAAACATCCTATCTCAGCCTTTAACTCTTGAATACATGATCCCACTGACCATAAGCTATCAAGATGTAACACAAGGCAATGTTCGCTTCAGCATCAGTGCAACATCAGAATCCAGTGCTCCCCCCATCCTCAATGCCTTTGAGATTTATAAACTGATAGCCCCACTTTCTTCCCCAACACAAAAAACAGATGGTATGTTCAGTTTCACTTTTTCCCATTACTTTTTTATATGTCTTAATCATAGTTATCAAAACCGGACCGGACCGGCCGGTCCGACCGGTTGAACCGGTCATTAGGCCGGTCCGAGTCGGTTTAATAACCGGCCAAGCAGAGAACCGGCCTGAACCGGAGTCAAACCGGTTGAACCGGTCCTGGTTTATTTTTTTTTCTTTTTTTTTTTTTGTTGATTTTTTTTTCTTTTTTTTATTATTATGGGTCAAATATTAGAGAATGTTGATTATGAACCAAATTTTGATAGAGAAAGTGATCATAAAATGTCACTTGATGATATTATATTGTTGAACATTATGAAAATTGATTATCTCTATATTAATTCATGTTACTTTATGAAAATTGTATTAATATATTAATGTTATAATTGTATTTTGTAACCTAATTATGAATATTTGAATTAAAATTTTATCATATATAGGTTTTTTTATTATTTTTAATTTATTTATTTATCAACGGTCCGACCCCGGTTGAACCATTGAACCTTGAACCCCTCCTTCGGCCGGTTCAATGGCCGGTCCGGTTTTAATAACCTTGGTCTTAATAGGCTAAAGTGCACTTAGGACCCTGAGTTTTAGACTAAGGACATAAAACACTCCTGAGTTTTAAAAGTAGATAGATAGATCTTTCAAGCTTTAAACTTCTATCACTCAGCAGCCTTTTGTCAATCTTCCATTCAATTATCTCCGTTTTGTGTAAAAAAATATTAAAGTTATTTAGAAGTGTTGAGTGATCGAAATTGAAAGCTCAGGAGTTTTATCTGTAAACTTATTTGAACTCAGAAGTGTTTTGTGTCCTGACTTAAAACTTATGATTCTTGGATACATTTTACACTATTAATTAATTTTGATTATGATGTTTGATCTTTTGGACTGACCTCTGAATCTGATAATGCCTACTTATTCCAGTGGATGCTATCTTGGACATTCAAAACACTTACAAGATCTCGAGATTGGATTGGCAAGGAGACCCATGTCTTCCAAGTGTTGCTTGGGAGGGACTAAAGTGCCTGACTGCAGACATCAATAACTCAAACGCACGCATCACCTCACTGTATCTCTTTTGCTTCTTCTTTATTAATTTAAACCACTCTTTAATTACTAACAGATATTGAGTCTAGCAGAAATGACTAGTCTCCCACGTCATAGTGAACTCACATTTGAATATCCCTTGAAAGAGGTGTTCGTATTTAGTTTCTGATAGTGATTAGTTTCAGTGGAAGATGCTTGTGAGGAAAAAAAAAAAAAAAAAACTATTCTTTAATTATGGGCATTGTATCTTAAAATTCTTGCATGATCTCAACTCCAAGTTAAAAATAGTCAATTTGAATATTTTAGATTGTTCCTTTACAATGCATGGGTCAATAAGATTTCTTTTAAGTAATTGTGTTTGTTTTATGAGAGTCATGTACTTTTGAAGTTTGATTAGTTATGACTCATAATATCCATTATCAAGGGTATGTTTGAATCATGGATTAAAGAGGGAAAGGGGAGAGGATTGGAACATATTTCCCCCGTTGGGAAAATTATAAATTCGAAAGTGAGATAATAAGAGATTAACTTTTAATCCTTAATTCTCTTTCCCATTCACAAATTCTAAACACCTTAAATTGAGATATTTTGGAGGAGGTATTAGTACTAATATCATATTAATATCTTACTTTAATTTAATGATTCTGAATTAAGTGTGTAGCATAATATCTAAATGATCATCGTCCTCCCAAGCAGGAATCTGAGCTCCAGCAAATTGACCGGACCTATATCTACTTCATTCTCACTACTTACTGAATTAGAGTCCCTGTAAGTCTGTACATAGTTGTATATGTATATATAATTCATATATATATCTGAAAAAATAACTAGTGTGATATTTTCATTAACATGTGTGAAATATTTTATTCAGAGATTTGTCACATAATCACTTGTCTGAGTCGGTACCAGAATTTCTAGCTAATTTGCCAAAGTTGAACGTCCTGTAAGTAGTCTTACGAGTTACAATTTGATGCCACATATTTTCATGACTTTAAGCTCATGTACTGTAATGTTATCATGGTTTCTGCAGTAATTTGACAGGAAACAAGCTTGAAGGTTCAATTCCCAAGGCTCTTAAGAAAAAGTCAAAGGATGGAACGTTGGAATTGAGGTTTCTCATCTTATAGTTATATATTGTGACTACATTTTAATTTTTGATTGGATGGATGTGTTTAAAAACGTGCTTGATTGAACAAAGATTAGTAAATTCTAAACAGCTATTCTTTTATGTATTGAATGCTAACCAATTATTTGACATTATTCTTCAGGTTGGGTGATAATCCTGGTCTCTGTCTGAAGGATACATGCAGCAAGAACTTTGTTATTCCACTTGTAGCGAGTTTTTCAGCTTTGATAATAATCATCTTGGTTTCTCTAGGAATATGGATCTTCAGAACCAGAAAGCTAAAAGGTATGCTATATACATATTCCTTGTCACATGGCTGAGATGCACAATTATTCTTGTTATATCTTGTTTAATTGTTCCTTCAATAGTAGTGTGCTTTCTGTTATAATATTTATATAATAGTCACTGTCTATTAGTTAAATAAAGAAGTCTAAATTGTATTGCGACTCCCTAAGTTTTAGGTCAAAGAGAAAACACCCCGAGTTTTAAAACTTGATAGACTCCTTGAATTTTCAACTTTGTTCACTTAAGACTCATAAGTGTCAAAACTTTACCGACACTGAGCTTTCAGCTTTTTCACTTAGGACCCCTGAGCTTTTAAAAAATTAAGGCTATTTGGGAATTCTAAGTGAGCAAAGTTAAAACCCCCTCATAAGGGGTCTGTTTGTCAAATTTTAAAATTCATAGGTCCTAAGTGAGCAAAGTTAAAAACTTAAGGGTATATATGTCAAGTTTCAAAACTCAAGTATGTTTTCTGGCCCCAACCTAAAACTAAGGGGTCTTAGTGAAATTTAACAATATATATATATATATATGTAGGTAATTCTGATTAGTATGGTTCTTGTTGCAGCACTTTTTGGTATTACTGATTCCACCACTAGGGAACCTTCAGTGGAACTAAAAAATCTAGCATTTTCTTACACCAAAGTTCTCAAGATTACTGATAATCTTAAAAACATGATTGGAGAAGGTGGATTTGGAAAGGTTTATCTTGGCACTCTCAAGAATGATACTAAAGTTGCTGTAAAATTACTTTCTCAATCATCAAACCAAGGTCACAGGGAATTCCAATCCGAGGTAATTGAATCCAAGTTCAACAGTTAATTTTCTTTTTTTGGGTTGTCTTCCGGGTGTTGGAAGATTCCAATTTGACTAATATGAACTCAATAGGATAGCTGCATTCACTTGGATCAACACCTTGTTGGTTACAACAGTAAAATTAATGTTGCTTAGTAATGCAAAAATAGGATTTTTGCGGTTATGGGAGACAGATCTAGAAATATATATATATATATATATATATGTATAGCTAATTAAATAACATTCATTTTCATATATGTCCCTGTCTAGCTCCTCATAATGTTCATTCTTGGTTGCAGTTGGAACTTCTAATGGTTGTTCATCATAGATATTTAGTTTCTCTGATTGGCTACTGCGAAGAAGGTGGTGTGAAGGCATTGATTTATGAATATATGGCTCATGGTAACCTTCGCCAACATCTATCAGGTATCTATATGTATATATTTTTAAGTTTAAAACACATAAAATTTAATTAAATTTTACTCACTGTGCAGAAAGTTATCTTAGCTTTAAAAAGTAATAAAAGACTTTTAAACTTTCAAATTTGTGTAAAAGACCATTTTGTTAAATTTTTCATTAGATTGGCTACTATAGATTTTCTTCTATAGTTAACCAGTGCTAAATTTTTCTTTTGGCCAGAACCATTGCTACATTTAATAGCAGCCTGCAAAACAAAGAAAGAATATTATTTTTTGAATGATAATCTTTGCATAATAGATTTTTGTACAAAAGTAAAAGTTCAATAAGTGTTTTATAATTTTTCATTGTTCAAGATTTTTTTTGCACCAGATCTTAGAAAAGTTTTTGCATTTTAACCTGATCATTGAATTTTTTGTACAGTTGAAAATCCAAATGTTTTGAAGTGGAAGAAGAGGCTCCAAATTGCATTGGATGCAGCATCTGGTAATCAAAACCATATCAAATTTTTGAGTCACCCCTTTGCTATAGATCTTTTCTTGTCCACTGATGCTGTATAGTATTAAATATATTCTGATTAATGAATGGAGTTAATTACAGGATTGGAGTATCTGCATAATGGTTGTAAACCACCAATAGTGCACAGAGATTTGAAGACTTCCAATATTTTGCTGAACGAAAATATGGAAGCTAAGATTTCTGATTTTGGGCTATCCAGAACCTTTGCAAATGATAATGATACTCATATATCAACTCGCCTTGCTGGAACAATTGGTTATCTCGATCCTGAGTAAGTGCTTTTTCAAGCATTTGCAATTGAAAGTGTGACTAGATCATTATTAGAGTAAACATACAATTTGGTCTCTGAAAGATACACGAATTGACAATTCAATTTCTTGAAGTCTAGTTTAGACACTTTAACTCATTCTTATGGACTAACTTTCAGGGACAAGACTAAAATATATTAGTTACGCGACTTTCAGGGATTAAAATGTGTACACTAGACTTTCAAAGATCGAGTAGATAACTCGTGTATCTTTAAGGGACCAAATTAATGTTTATTCTTGTTATTATTATTATTTAACTGTCAATAAACCCCTTCTGTACTTTAATTTTCTCTCGTAGCTTTGACAAGTTTCCTAGCAACCTTCCGGCTTGATATGTTCTTATGATTAAACAACAAACATCAGAGATATTTTCTGAAATAAAATAACTGATGGTTATCTGACAGATTCCAAACATCTGGGAACATGACCAAGAGGAGTGATGTGTATAGTTTTGGGATAATTCTGCTTGAGCTAATTACAGGTCAACCAGCAATAACAAGAGAAACTGCTGGCAATATCCTTCACATAATTCATCTGGTTACTCCGAAATTCGAGAGCGGAGACATCCAATCCATCTTTGATCCGAGGTTACAAGGAAATTATAGTGCTGATTCAGCTTTGAAATTTGTGGAAATAGCCATGTCATGCACTGCATTATCTGCAGTTGAGAGGCCTGATATAAGTCAAATAGTGGTTGATTTGAAGGAATGTTTGGCTATGGAAAATACCAGCATCAGTAGACATTGTTCTTATCAGTTTGATTCAGATTCTATTCTGTCTCCTAGATAGTTAGCTGCTTACAATTTGAATTTTTTCTCTCTATACTGATAATTCTAACCATCACTTATCATAAGTTTGCTTTGAATTTGAATAAGTGATTTTCTGTGTATTGAATAATATGAGTACTCTTACTGTAGTTATGTGTATATGGATATGTCTGATATATATTCTTGTAGGAATAGTGTGCTTACATGACTTGTACACAAAAATGACTCTGTATCTTTTCTGTTTTTGGACTTTCAGCTGATTGTGGAGGTATGATAATAAATAACAGTATAAATAGGCTTAATTTTTTAATTTAAATTTAATTTGATACCATGAACAATAGCCCAAAGTTTTAAACTTGAAAAATGAATCAATACTTTTTATAGATGAATGACACAAGTAGTCCTATATATATATAGAGGACGAGTTCACAAGAAGAAAACAATCACTCAGTTATACTAACAAACACAACTAACATAAATGTCACAACAGAAACACTATACTTGCCCAAGTCTTCTGCTAAAACAAAACATTATACTTAATTGGCCAAGTCTAAATTGTATACTGTACAATATCCTTGAGAAAATGTGGGATTAATATCACAGGATACCTAGCCTTAATTTGATATACATAATCAATCTCCCCCTTAATTAAAATATTAATGGTGACAACGATATGATGTTACATGGAAGAAACGATAGGAATCTTGGTAATTAACTAATTAAGTGGTCAGAGTCAGATTAATTGCTTCACTGTATTATATAATATAGGGTAAAATATACTTTGGTACCCTTTGATTATGACCAAATCTACTTTGGTACTTTGAAAGACAAAATTTGACACTTTGGTACCTGAGGTTTACGATGTTAGCACTTTAGTACCCTGTAATTATTTTTCGTCAAGATTTAAAAGTAATAATGTGTGTGTAAAAGAGTTGGCGTGTTGGACAATTCAGAATATAAAATATTATGTCATACCTAAAAGCCAACTTGTTTTCTTTTTTAATGTGTGTCATCCAAACGTGTTATTTTTTTATTTGAATCTTTTGAATGGATGGGTGCGTGAGTTCTGACTTTTCAAAAAAACAATGAAAATAATAAATAAAACGTAGGCTGAGTGAAAGAATTGTTTAAAATTGTTTATTTTAAATCAACTACATACTAAATGTTACCCCTCCGGTTCTATATATCTGATGTTTAAGGTAAATACACACAGATTAAGGAAATGATCGGCTCACCTAGAATGAAGAGAAAAATGAAATCAAAAGACTAAACTATCCCTATTGAAAATAATAGAAATACTTGGGAAATGCTTATTCATTTATGACTCTACTATATTTAATAGGGATAAAATGGTAAACAAATAATTAATGCTATCTTGAATTTGTAAAACATCAGATATTTTGGAACAAAAAAATTTCTCCAAAACATCAGATATTCAGAACCAGAGGGAGTATTAACGAGTTCACTTAATCCACAAGATCCTGAATTCCATTCTTGTTGTCGATATAAAGGCATGTTGATAAATAATTGTAAATATTTTTGTAATGGCTCTTACAATATGGTGACATGCTCTAATCTTAATGGGCTCACTTAACAATTTTATAATAAGGGATTATCTATCATGTGCACTAAGGGTAGATATGATAAGGGTTCATTTAGTAGCCTTGAAAGTATAAAAAATAATTAAAATTTTGTCAACTGAATTAATTTCTTGTCTCTCTTTTTCTTTTTTTTACATGAGGAAGGAAACTAAAAGACAAACAAAAAGAAAAGACTCAAACAGGGACCATTCGGGGTAACGCAACCCCAGAAAGATCATCCTGAAGCAGAGGAAAGCAAGAACGAGGGGGAACATCATAAAGCTTCAAACCAAAATCAGAAAACAGAGCATGTTTGGCCATTGAATCTGCGACCCTATTCCCTTCACGACGAGTGTGTGTGAGACGAGTCTCCCAACTCCGACTTTGAAGAGCTTTAATCCTATAAACCAGACCATGAAACGGATGAGACGGAGCGCATCCACTTTTCACTAAGTTAACCGCCACTGTAGAGTCACTCTCCACCCACAGTTTCCTACAACCCATCAACCACGCCGTTTCCAGTCCACAGTAAATTCCCCATAGCTCTGCAGCAAGAACAGAACTCGAACCAAGGTACTTCGTATACCCCTTAACCCAGCTGCCACTACAGTCCCGGATAGCACCTCCGCAGGCCGTCCGGTTTCCACCCTCCACACAGGCACCATCAGAGTTACACTTCATCCAACCATCGTCAGGGAAAGTCCAGCTAATGAACTGTTCAACACGGCCAATCCTAGCCTTAGCCAAGGTAATATTATTAGTCTGGATACTACGCGCCTGATGCACAATACCCTCAATAACTTGACTCTGGGAACGAACCGCATTCAAAAAAATAGCAGTATTTCTATTCTTCCAAATGGTCCACACAATAATAGCAAACACGCTTTTCCACTCCAGCCCCTGCCAAATCCTTTTAGAACGAAGATTCATGATGATCCAACTCTTCATATCGAAATGCATGAAAACATCCCATCCTTCTGGTGGAACAAAATTCTTCCAAATAGCTTGAGCAGCATCACAGTCACGCAGGGCATGAAGATTACTCTCAGAAGCACAAACGCAGCGTTGGCACATGTCAGAAGCACACATGCCTCTACTCATTCTCTTTTTCTGTTATGGTAATTATACCCTTATAATTTGTTGATTATTTAGGGATATTTAATTTAAATTTGACAATAATTAAAAAAATATTGT